>JARVZY010005987.1:0-27773 GCA_030686995.1 Artemisia argyi
AAGTGACTTAGAAAATAAGCAATTTATGGCTAATGCTACAGTGAACTAAGTAGATCCTAAACTAAAACTACCAAGACTATTAAACATGCATTTTAAACAAATAAACACATAAAAAAGCTCAACAAAACATGAATAAGCACAATTAAGCCACAGAGAATAAGCTAATAAGGAGGTTGACTTACTTTGACTTTTTTATGATTCTGAGAATGGGACAGTACAATGGAAACAATGAGCTCACCAATAGCTATAAAGAGCTATAATGAACCTTAATGAGCTTCTGGATCACTTCACAACTATTCTTAACAATATTGATATTGAAATGGGATTTTGCGTATTTTGGAATAACATAGACTGAAAATGGAAAAACTGAAACTTGTATTGAGAAAATTACTTGAAAATACACTGAGAAGTCTAGTATTACAATTAAAAAGCTAAGATGAGATTTGAAAAGCTAACATTACATTATGTCGACTACATTACTTAACTATTCAATTCTAATTAGCTAACTACTCCTGTTTCTTCTATTTTTCTTGACTTATATGGACCTGGAGTAGCTTCTCTGACTTTCCCACACCTTTCTGACCCTTAGATTGCTTCCAAATGATCTTGACCATCCATTGCAATTTTTGGCAGGAAACTTGGTTTTGGCAGATGGGGTAACTTGGAGCAAATTAGGGAGCATTTATTGGGTTTTGGAGGTATTAGTGAGGTGGAGGGGACAAGAAATGGTGAGGGTGAGGGTGAGTTGGAGTGATGGGGGAGGTGGAGTGTGCAGGGGGTGAGTAGCAGGCCAAGTGGGGAAGGAAGGTGGAGGGTTGACTGAGTTTGACTAGGGGGTAATAAACAAACAGGAGGTTTGTTTTTATTTTTATTTTTCTGGGCCTGAGGTTGGCATTGGGCCAAGGGTATTAAAAGGGTGGTGTGTGGTGGTTTTTAGGTAGATTAGTTTAGGTCCGTTTGGTTTAGTGAAAAATAACAAGGACCAAAAGTGTAAGAATCTGAAAGTTGGTGGACCTGTTATGTAAATTTTTCAAAGTAGTTTACAAGGACCAATATTGCCTCATTTGATAAACCAAGGACCAAAGATATAATTTTATCATTTTTAAACTCCAGGGACCATTTATGTAAATTTTGGATTTTGAGGGACTGAATATGTAAATTTTCAAAAGTTTATCAAAAGGTCCAATTTTGTCAAAGTTGAATAGTACAAGGACCTTAAATGATAATTTTCCATATTTTGAATTCCAGGGACTATTTCTGCCATTTTTCTGAAAGTTGGGGGTCTGAAACTGCCAATATTGCAAACTTTGTACGTTTTTCATCTGTTTTTACTCCTTTTGCATCTGAAACATATAAAACACAATTTCTGAAATATTTTCAGTATTTTGATGCCTTTTTGAGTGTTTTTGTATGTTTTGCAGTTCAGATTTGACCAAAAATGATGAGTGTTTGAGCACTCATCAAAAGTTTAGACAATTAAGATTATAAGTTGAGAAAATCATAGGTTACTTATAAGTTCAAGTAACACAACATCGAGAATCCATAGTTTCATATTTTGTGTCTTTCCACGTCTCGACGTTCTCAACTAATACCTTGGTTCAAACAAGTTAAGTGCTTTGCCTTGATGTAAAGCATAACCCAAGTGGGAAAGGATGCGTTTACGCAAAGTGACCTTTTACTTAGTTTGACCAATAAGGGAGTAAACCCGTTACGTAATTAAAGAAGACGTAAGCACGGGATATGAGCTTATGGATGCTTCAACACGATGTCACGTGAAATATATAAGCTCCCTAGGTTTAGAAAAGCCTTGGCTAGAGGCGAAGGTTAGAAAACATGAGTTGGCGTTTTCCCGTAAATGGGTGTTCTAAAAATGGGATTTCTCAAATCTCAAAACTTGTTTCTAGTGTTCTCAATTAAGCACATAACATATTCATACCTGTATTGAAAGATCCACATTTGTCGGGTAAGGGGAAAGCCGACTTTCAAAATTCGCCCGGAACCATGCAGACTCCTGGCGCGTCACCCGCGCGTTGACGCGCGGGCAGCGCGCCAGGAGCAGACATTGGCTCTGGCAATTTTGAGCTAACGTTTGTTATTTTATGTGTTTCGATGGTTTATTTGTCATCATTAAAACATAAGGAGATCTTGATCATGTTGCCACAACAATCTCCCCCTTTTTGATGATGACAAACAAAAACCGAAAGCAAATAAAATTACCAAACTTAGCGAAGACAAAGCGCGCCTTTGGTGTAGCTTGCGTCTTGACCTTTGTCTTGTAATTTGGTGAAGCCTTTATCATTTCTTGAATGGTCTTCACGCTCTTGCTTTCTTTCTCCTCCTTTTGTCGAATCAAAAAGGCGGGACCGAATGAGCTCCCCCTTGAACATAGCTCCCCCTAGATCGTTGCTCCCCCTTGTTTCAAGGCGGGGATCCATGGGTCAAGAGCCTCACCTTTGCGGTGGCCTAGCTACACATAGAAATCACAACATGCAACCAACAAGAAGTCCTCACATGTGAAAGTTTTCAAAATGGGTTAGGTTACCATTTGGAGACTTGCAACATGGGTTAGTCCACATATTAATACATATATATGTGTATGTGTTTGTCCACTTTAATTAGATTTTATCAGATTATCCCTTTATGACATTTATAGACCGAATGATGAGCAAGAGCAATACTATATATGTATATATTCATATGAGTATTATTATAACCAAGCATAAGCATTTTATTCCATAGAAGCAACATGGGACATACAACCAACAAAGCAACAACACTTAAAACATTCAAGAACACCTCGGGCAAACTACAACAACTTATGAGTAGGACTTAAAACTCAAGAGAGTCCATTGTGAAAGATTCTGACGAGGCGAAAAATGATCCGTTTTTAGGGGGTCATTTAAGCCGGAATTTGAATTTATTTGATCAAATATTACCCTAAATCGTTCCTTTTGTGATTTTAGGTACTTTGGGAGTGAATTCTGGAAAAGGAAGCATTTTGGACGTTTTTGGAGCATAAAAGTGAAGAAAACGGCAAAGTCTTAATTTTCCTGGCTGGGAACAGTACCTGACGGCGTCAAGAGCAATTTGATGAAGGCGTCAAGAGCAAAAATGGTGATGGTCCGGTGAAAACGTGACGGCGTCAAATCAAGGCAGTCAAGAGTAAAAGTGGTGATGGCCCAGAACAACAATACACATAACGGCGTCAGATCTGGATCTAGGCAGTCCGAGAATATTTTTGGCGGCGGGTTGACGGCGTCAGAACTTTCTTCTTGACGCCGTCACCTTAGGAAATCTATATATAGTCTTTGTAATTTTCATTCAAAAGAGAGGAGAATTTTAGGGTCGACTTGAATAAACCCTAGCTCGTTTTTAACAGTATTTTCAAGGGTTTTCACCCCTTGAAACCCTTCATGTTCAATTGAGATAAGTATCCTTTCAATTCATTCAATATGTCTATGTGTTGTTTGAATATATCTTACGCTTGTCTTGATCTTAACATGCTAGGCTAGATCTCTTGTGTGTTTGCTTAGATGTAATGAAACCTAGATGTTGATTATAGGTTGATTGCTTGTTTATAGTTGTAATGGATGAATGATTTCGATGTTAGACTTAAGAAAACTGGCAGACTTCCATAGTGTAACTTGCTTTAACGTCTTAAGAAACATGAACCAATGCGTACTAGGTTTTTATGGTTGTATTTAATGCATGAGCGAATTCTAGTGATCCCATGTTAGGAGCTTTTTGCAGGCTCGACATAGGAGTGAAGTAGGAGCTTATAGAGATGGGGAAGTACGTACGCCACCCCACGATTGGTATTAAGGAATATAACCTGTCATCCACGCAACTGTAACAAACTATCAACCTGTAAAAGATATCTAGGGAGTAGTGAAATCTAAGTAAACACAATTCTCCCATCTATTGTTCACACCATATTAGTAATTAGCTTTATTTTCATTTTTGTTATTTTATTTTTATTGCATCTTAGTTACTGGTTTAGTTGATTAGCAACTAATTCCGCCCACTCTTCCAAAAACCCAAGATTTTTACTTACTTTTATAAAATATAAAAAATACAAAAAGAATCATCCCTCACCTCTAGACCTAGTTTTTAGGCTTTCTAATCCTAGCGACACTATTCCAGAGTTGAACAATCAATCCCCCGGTACTTGTCACTATACTATACTACAACGATCAGGTACACTGCCTGGTGGGGGTTGTAAGCTTCTCGAGATCCCTCGAGAGGTGAAGCCTGGTGCAATTCCCACACATCAAGTTTTTGGCGCTGCAGCCCGGGGAATAGTTATTGTCTAGGTTAGAATTTCTTTTTATTAGGTCTACTTGCTAGATTCCTTTCTAGTAAGATTTTATTTTTATTTTTAGGTTTTCTTTAGTCTATCTATTTCTTCGTGTCTTTGTTCGTAACTTTTACCATCCGACATCATGGAAGGTGGTAACATCTTTGAACCCATCATCCCACCACATCAAGACCACCCACAAAACCCACCACTAGCAAACCAACTTCTTAGGCCCCGAACCCTAGGAGAGTATTCCCGACCTAGCCACCAAGGCTATCGAAACACTATTGAGCTCACCCAAGAAGCCAATGTGTCTCCCTTGCGATCCGACACCATCCGGTTGGTGCAAAGCAGATGTGCATTCCATGGACTTCGTTCTGAAGATCCTAATCAACATCTCAAGGACTTCCTTAAAATCGTAGATTCTATAGACCTTGATGTTACAACTAGAGAGTCAACTCGATTACGCCTATTCCAATTCTCTCTACGTGATCAAGCTAGTCAATGGCTTGAACGTTTACCCGCGGGATCCATCACCTCATGGGATGATCTCACCACTCGTTTCCTTGCTCAATTTTTTCCACCGGGGAGAACTACTAAGCTTAGAAATGGTATCTTGATGTTCCAACAACGTCAAGGTGAAACTCTATATGAAGCATGGACTCGTTTCAAGGACTTACTCTAAAAAGTCCCTCATCATAGCATAGATCTTTGGCTCCAAGTCCAAATCTTCTATGACCATATCGATCTCTCCACAAGGCGAACCATTGACCAATCGGCCGGTGGCAAGCTACGTGATCTAAGTGCGGAAGAATCATGGGAACTCATAGAAGATCTTGGTTTCTATGACAACGAAAGTTGGAATGATCCCCGTGATTTGAACAAAATGGTCAAGGCAATATCTTTACCTTCGAACAATTCTAGCACTCTCGACCGTAGGATCATGGAACTTGAAGGTCGAGTCAAGTTTCTCATAAAATCTTACGAAGCTCCCAAGCCTTCAAGCCAAGTGAACAAAATCACTTCTTCATGTAAATTGTGTAATGGCCCTCACGAAACTCATAACTGCATGGAGCTTCCAAAACATGCTTATAAGGAATTCACATCGTCACACGTTGGTCGAGGTACTCAAAACTTCGATGAAGCCTATGTGGCATGGAAGGATAAACCTAATTTCAGAGGATACCAAACTCGGAGCGTATCCTTCAATGATTCCTCCCCACTCGAATGGTCCGAGCATTTTCCTTCACAGAGCACTCCTCGGCAAAGCTATGAAGATGCCTTGCGAAAGTTCATCCTATCTCAAGAATTACAGCTCTCTGCGCTCGAGACTAAATTTAGACAACAACAAGCCGATATGAATCAAGATTTGTAACCTGTTAAATGCTATCAAAGGGCACGCTGTTAATAAACCGATTCAAGCTGAAGAGGTCAAATCTGTTACCGTCATGAATCAGCCAACCTCTCTTGTGAAAATAAAAAGTCCTAGTAAACTCTTTAAACATCTGTCACCAAAGGTAAAAGATGTAAGGGACCCTGTTAACCCCCTAGGACCAATCCATTTTGTAAACACTATCACCACAATATCTGCTCCGCCACCTAACCAGAGCCAACAACCAGCTGGAAATATAGGTCATAAAGCTAAGGATGAAACCTCAAGGTTAGACCAAAAATTGGCCAAGAGCCCTACCAACTCATTCGAGGACTCCGTCACTCAAGAGTCTAGCAAATTGGATGAAGTGAAAGAGAGATCGAAAGAGCATACGAGAAATCCAGCAATTTCGGGTAAATCTATTATAGAGGAACCCGAGAAAAATTTGGTGGGTATGACTAAGGGGAGTAGTGATAGGACTAAGGGAAGCAACTCTAAAGTTTTCAAAATTTCCTACACTATTAGGAAAAGGCTCTTAACCGATACTCATATAGATCCTAACCTCCCCGTCAACATAATCCCTCTTTCCCTTTACAACGAAGCCTTCCCTGAACGCGCATTGTATGATAAAATCAATAACGACGGGGTAAAAAAAGATTTATCAGTTTTGATTGGGGAATTCGTCTATAACATCGACCTCACCGTGGTCGATGACATAGACCCTATCACTAATCTAACATTAACTAACCTTCTTCTCGGGAAACCATTTGTCAATGAATCGGGAGTAATCCTTGATGAGAAGGATGGTAGTGCATTATTCACCAATGGCGTCAAGAAAGTAATTTTTCGTAGGGGTAATGAGGAGGTGTACGAGTACCGTCCATCACTTGAAGGGAATCTATATGGATCAAGGGATGGAGGATCGGGGAGGATAAGGTGGCGTGATCCGAATAATCTCAAAATCCCCTGCATGATCGGTCATAAGTATTTCGATAATGTCTACATTAACGTATTCCTACCTAAGAATTTTATGTCCCTATTCCACTATAACAATATATGCAGATGGGGGATGATTTATAAGGGAGAAAACGTTGTTGGTAGAGATCATGAAATCCAGGTATTCATAGGAAATATGGCATTCACAATGGAATTTACGATCATGGACAACATCGAAGACTATGTCGACCCAAGGTTGTCACAAGTTGTTTTCGGAGCACCCTTTTGTGAAATCACTAATTTAATAGGTAATGACCGGAACGGAATCATGACCTTCGCTGATGGAATTAGGAGGGTGTCATACCAAACGCCATACAAGAGAAGGGATCTCAAAGAGATCGATTGTGACGGGCTTGATAAGCTAAGTTCTCAACTTATCTTATGTGATGAAGATGTTCGGAGAGGATGTAAGAACACTTCTGATTTATCATGTGGATTCTTTAAGGATGTTAGTAAACTTGGGTCCAAGTATCGAAAAGATGTCTTTGAGTTCGAAGACCCGAAATACCTGCACTATGAAAGCGATACCGAGATAGGAGATGACCTAAAGAGTGAAACCAACGATGAGGTCACGTAATAACCCATGACCTTGAGTCTAGCTACAAGACTCGTAAATAAAGAAAAGCGCTTCTTGGGAGGCAACCCATGTTTTTTTTTATTGTTATTTGTTTCCGTATGCATGCTTTATTTTTATTGTTGGTAGATCATGTTTCAAAACTAAATGGTGAAAATACTTTATTTTGTCGTTTGGCTTAGTCTTAACTTCATCCAAAGGTATTTCGCAAAAAGATAAGTGTAAGGGGAAACCCCAAATATGTTTTTAAGAAAAAAAACCAATCATGATTCTCCACAATATTAAATGGACATGTATATTCGTATTTGTTAGAGTCAAATGCTTGTATCGAGTCATAATGATGTTTTGCAGGATTTTCTAGGAAGTAGGACATAAGTTTTTCCAGAAATTTTCCAGAAACTTAACGTAAAGATTTCTGCAAGTCACTTCTGACAGCGTCAGGAAGAAATTCCTGACGGCGTCATGTGTAAAAATCTGGAAATTTTGCTACTTTTGTTTTTCTAACGGAGTCTTAAAGTTTTTGTTGAATCTTTAGTTTTATAAACTCCAGGGAATCTGCAAACATTCATTCCACAAGCATTATATCTTACATTTGTTTTCTAGGATTTATTAGTATATATAGATTGCCGCCGATTTTACGCGAGGTTGCCTTGTTTGTTTTCTTAGGTTTAACAGGTTATGTATGACAAGAAGATGATTTATATTCTGGAAGGGAAGCTTTGATGGTTCATTTTCTTGGAGGAAGATATAACCGTGTTACCACACTATTGATACCGAGCGAATCAGGGGAGTATTTGATTTCATTCTTTTACCTATTTCACTTTTACAATCTTTAATTGAACATTGGGGACAATGTTCATCCTAAGTGTAACGGGAGGGTAAATGATGATACCTTATAGTATACACTTGCACTTGAGTTTGTTTGTTTGATGGTAGGTGTGTAATAAAACTATGAGAAATACTTGTTAGTGTAATTTTAGTGCCAAATTTAAAATTTTTTACAACATTTAGGAGTGAAACTTTAGCCTTAACAAGCGTCTCATGGATAGGAGATTGTATGACTAGCACAAAACCGTACCATCCAGAAAAATTTTCCACCCAAATATGTGAGGTTCGCCTTTAGATTTGATAGGAAAAGCATTTACTATTAGTGCTTATGAGTGTACCGGTAGCATTTAGATTCTAGAACTTGCGTTAGTGATGCATCCCGAGACCGCTAGTGAGACTACATTCGTTTAGTAGGATTTACTACATGATAAGAGGCATTAGGATCACCCTTGTGTTAAACCCGTATCATAATTACTTGACCATTTAAGTCATATTACTTGGCTAGTAAAGTCAATTAATTGTTCCACACCTTAGCGTTGTACTCATTTTTAGTACACGAAACCCCTAGTACACCCCTCCGAGCCTATCTTTTCGATTCTAACTTTAAGCATCTTACTTAAAGGAAGAATTTGTTACACCCCACTTAAATGTACACCCAAATCGCCTTAGCCTTCCATGTATGCACTCATCTTTAGTGCATTATTGTTATTTGTTTTGTTGATATAAATAATGTATAAAAACGTTATTAATATCTTTCGATATCATTAAGTTTTGACGATCACAAAATATAAGAACATTAAACGTAAGATTACTACGTAAACAAGTATTAAGCTAGTTTATATCACTATATCCAACTTAATCACTTAAGGTATGGATAAACAAGTGTTTAATACATCTCATGATCAAAGGGGTATTTAATTAACTAATACAAAGTTTATTTAATTATATAAACATATTATATATTTTTGAAAAACACTTTTGGTAATAAAGAAAAATGTTTTAATCATACTAAATATATGATTTCAAATTTTTAACAAAAATCAGTTAGTTTTTCACCAAATAAACTTTCCCTATTAAAAAAACAAAAATTCTGGCCGTTACAGCTGGGCGGCCCCCTTAATTATAAGGGGCGGTCCCCTTAATTTTAAGGGGGGCGGCCTTGATTTAAGGAGACCGGCCACGCTCCTCTGTCAGA
This sequence comes from Artemisia argyi, assembly GCA_030686995.1. Taxonomy (NCBI): domain Eukaryota; kingdom Viridiplantae; phylum Streptophyta; class Magnoliopsida; order Asterales; family Asteraceae; genus Artemisia; species Artemisia argyi. The sequence goes on from JARVZY010005987.1 coordinate 9,263, forward strand.
ATTTGTTGCCTATAAATACCACCTTAAATCTGGAATTTTTCTCACCTCTTGCACGAAAATTTTCAGATCCAAATCTCTCTAAACATCCTCCTAAAAACCCTTTGATCATATAATTGTTAATCCTTGTCTCAAGTGATTCATTCCCTCACCTCTCATCTCTCAAAGTGCAAGAGAAGAATACTCCTTCAACATCAAGTTGGGAAGTATTGTAGATTTGTATATATAGTCTAGTTGTTGTGTACATTCATTGTAAAGGTGTGATAGTATTGTAACTAGATAGATCTAGGAGTAGAATTTGTAAATAGAAGTAGTGAGATACAAGTAGTTTGTTGTAAAGAAGAAGAGCTAGGAAGTAGATAGTTGTGAAGTAGATAGTTGTGAAGCTAGATAGGTGTGAAGAAGTAGTGTTGTGATCAAGTAGTGACTAGGTGTGAAGAAGGTGTGAATAAGTTGTGACAAAGTTGTGGTGTGTATATTGGTGTGTAAGGTTTTCTCCGCCATAAGGGAGCTTGTTGACATAGTGAAGAAAACTCTCGAGTAGGTGACTCGAGGAGTGGAGTAGGGCAAGGAAGGTGTCCTTGTATCCGAACCACTATAAATCCTTTGTCTCGCGGTTAGATCTTTCCATATCTTACTTATTATCTTGTTTATATCGTTATTACTTTTGTAGACGTAGACGTTTATATATGTAGTTGCTCATATAGTGCTAGCATTGATTTTACTTAAAGATCAAACAAAAGTTTCATTCATAAAACAAAGTTTTTACAATCAAACTAAAAAGGTAACATACATATAATTGATTATTTTGATCAAGTATAGTTTTCATACAAAATATAACTAAGGATTATAAAATAAACGTTTACTTACTTGTCTCTCGTATATAGCTATAATTGTTTATATTATGCATGTGTTGATTTCACATACTTAGCTTACATTATTATTATTGTTCATACTTAGATATAGTTGTTCATATTGTTCAAGATTTGAGTTCACATAAGATAGAATCAAAGTTTTAAAAAGCAAACAAGACTTTAAAACTAAACTAAGTTTTCATAATAAAATTAAAAAGACGTAAAACTATTCAACCCCCCTTCTAGTTTTCCATAATTGGCATCAGAGCTACGTTAAACAAGATTTTTAAAATAAACTGTATTTTAAAACTTGAAACGATCTATGGAATCTAAAAAATATTTAGAAAGGCAATCTATGCAAAGACCACCACTATTTGAAAGTGATGGTTTTCTTTATTGGAAAAATAGATTCGAAACTTATGTGAAATCAAAAGATCTTGATTTTTGACATGTCATTACCTTTGGTGATTTTCCCCCTATTCAATATAATTTTGAAACTAAAATGGATGAAATTGTATCTTTTGAAAAACAAAATGATGATTTGAAAAAGAAACTAGCAAAAAATAATGAGGCTAAAATGGTTATTTATAATGCATTACCACGCAAAGAATATGAAAGAATTTTTATGTGTAAAACCGCAAAAGAAATTTGGGATTATTTACTAATCACTCACCAAGGTAATAGTCAAGTTAAAGATAACAAAATAGATCTTCTTGTTCAACAATACGAATAATTTACGATTCCGGAGGAGGAATAAATAGATAATGCTTTTGCTAGGTTTAACACTATCATCACAAGTTTAAAAGCACTTGGTGAGAATTTTTCTAGTAAGAATTTATTAGGAAATATCTTAGGGCTCCTCATCCAAAATGGCGAGCTAAAGTTACGGCGATTGAAGAATCGAAGAACTTGTCAACTCTTCCACTTGATGAGTTGATCGGCAACCTGAAATTCTACGAAGCAATAATAAAGAAAGACTCCGAGATGGTCAATGGAAAAAGAGAGAAAAGCAAGTCAATTGCGTTAAAAGCTAGGAAGGAATCTAGTAAAGAGGATAGCTCAACCTCCGAAAGTGATGACGAAGAATATGCGATGGCCGTAAGAGATTTCAAGAAATTCTTCAAAAGGCGAGGAAGATTCGTTAGACAACCGCATGATGAAAGGAAAGTAAACCAAAGAAATAAAGATGACAAAAATGGCAAAAGTGATAGGAAGTGCTTCAAATGTGGTGATCCAAATCATCTCATCGGAAAATGTCCAATGATGTCAAGAGATCAAAATCAAAAGGCATTTGTTGGAGGAGCTTGGAGTGATAGCGATGACGATGAGAAAGAAATCACAAATGACGAGAAGTGTCTTATGGCTAAGACATCAAGCGAGGTACGTTCCAAAACCAAATACTTTAGTGACGAAAATTTATCATTAGACGAAAAAGACCTAGATAGTGAATATAATAGGTTATGTAAATTAGGTCAAAAGGTTATAGCTAAAAATAAGTCACTAAAACATATTAACAATCTATTAGAAAATGAAGTACTCGAATTAAGAATTAGACTACAATATTTGGAAAAAGGAAAAGAAGTTTTTATAGAATGTAAAACATGCATAGAGGTCAAAAATGAAAACGAAAAACTTAAAGGTGAAATTTTCAAACTTGACAAGTTTAAAAATAGTAGTAACTCACTAAAGAAAATAATAAGTGTTCAAGAAACTTTGGGAGATAAAACCGGTCTAGGATTCAACTTAACTAATGTTTCAACTAGTGAAAATAAAAATGGAAAGTTTGAATGTGAATCTAGTAAACAAAAACCATTAGACTCAAAACCTAAGTACGTACCTATAAAAGATAGAAAAATACCTATTGCGAGTGATGAGGAAGTAAAAAGTTTTTATAAACCATCATTAAAAGCCAAAACTGGATTTTCTAAACCAAAATTAAGATCTAAAACTCCACCTCCAAATAGACCAAATAATCCTTGTCACAACCCGCTATTTCCCAGGTCAATACTAATTTCTAAACTCGAATTTAAATTCTTGACTTTTAATTTGAAACATTTTATGTGAGCCCTTTTACTTGAATCGACGTGAATTTCTAATTAAATTCTAAGTACTCTAGGACCTAGGTTAATTTTAGTCCACAACGCTCCGGTACCTTGCTCCTTCCCCAGTTCACCATTTTATTCTATAAAACGAATTTCTATTCTTTAAATACTTACGGTTTTTAAATTCTACATAACGTAAATTTTTATTCAAAAATGTAACACTCGACATACCCGACTTTCTCAACAATTATTTTTAGGGTATTTTTATACTTCTAAAATTATTACAAAAGTCCCAAAAATATTTTCCGACGTCCAAGTTAAATTCTTTACACCTTACGTTTAATTACGTATAACTTTCGTTAACTACCAAACTAATACCCGATACATATTTTTACTACCCAATACATTCAATATATACATTTTATACAAATAATAACCATTTTCTTCCTATTTTTGTCCTAGTGCCGCCCCTCCCCCTTAACTTTTGGCCAAATTGTACACAATCAAATCTACCAAATCTAGCTAAAATTCAAACTTGAGATTATATGGAGACATGTAATTAATGAAGCATGGTAAGGCCATGCCTCCCCCCTCTCCTCTTCCCATGAAAACCGGCCAACCATAAGGACCAAGTGGTCTTGACATTTTGACTACTTGATCTCACTTGACTATATATATACATACATATGTTTAGACCTCAACTTAGCTACACATTTAGTTACAAGAAAAACATACTCATCTCTTACACACATACATAAATCGAACCACCTAGGAGCAAGGGAAGAAAAGGAGAGTTTGTGGTTATTTTCAAGAGTACTTGGGGTTGTTTAACAAAGGATTTGGAGTACTAATCTTGGGGTCACACTAGTGTTTTACAACTCTCATCTCATTAATCACCTTTGTAAGTGATTTTTTTTTTACACTACTAATACTTCATGATTTTTCATGATTTTTATGTTTGTCTAGTATATATATACTTAGTATCACTTGGTACATGTTGAAAAATCTTACATCCACCTTGATCTTTTAGCAAGAAATGATGTTTTTGAACAAGTTTTAAACATAAGAAAGTTGGTTAGTAAAAATCTCTAAAAGAAGTTGAAGAGGAAAACATTATATATCTAGATGATAGTAAACTAGTAGTTTTAAGCATCCTTGATGATCTTTTACTTGGACTCTTGACTATTGCTAAGTTTAGGTTTAGATCATTAATTTCTAGTTGAGATGATGATGGATGAACTAGTATTATTTTTGGAGATGTTGTTAAATAAGTAGGATGACAAAAAGATTTGGTAAATATAGTTTGGCATTTTAGATGTCAAATCTGTCCCATCCGACCCCTCACAGAAAAATCAGCACTTTGGCGACTATATTGGGCTAGAAATATAGAAAATAGACTTAATAACGAAAACATAGCCGCTTGAATGGGTTGAAACGGCCTTATAACGAAAAAGATATGCTATTTTCAAGATTTACGACGAAAACTATATTTTCTGAAAAATGGTTTCTGTCCCGAAATTTTGAGCTAGGAAAACTGAGGTTAATTGACATTTAGACTAGCCGAGACCTTGAAAAATCTAAAGTATACTTGATTACCTTCGCGGGAATATATAGAACTTGAAAAACGGAGTTAAGACGCAAAAGTTATAGTCCAAAGAAGTTACAACGAAACAATAAATTTTGACAGCTTATTATTTTGCTATTAGAAAAGCTGTTAGAATATATAAAATGGATTTTTGGACACTTTAGAGTGTATTTTGGCTAAAATGACGTACATATAAATGGTAGGACATAGTGTATACTTATTAGGTGCGTTAGAGTTTTTCAAAATATATATTTACAAGACGACTAATATTTGGTCGTGAGATTTACAAGCTACGTTTTCTAAAAATGGTGGATAACTTAAATACGAAATCACTTTGATTACCTACATTTTTGAAGATAAAAATTTCAACAACATGTACAAGTGATAATATAGTATATGACTTGCATGCTTGACCTTGTTTTGAATCTAAGACGTATGTACTATCTAGGTTGCGTTTAGAGTTACCGGACCTTATTTCCTACTACTTTGTCTATCGGATTTGCTTTTGCTAAGGTGAGTCATAGCCCCACTTGTACACTTTTATTACTTGATTTCAAATACTTGGGGTGGAAATACATTGCTTTACTTTATTGCGGACATGAGTACAAAACTGTTACATTGCCTGAGTTACCGATTACTGCCGCTAAAGTCCCCTTTATCATGAACCGTTAATTACATGCGTGTAAGCGCGAATGCTGTGGATAGATCTATTTGGGTTGACACCCCGTCCGAGTTGGTCGCGCCAACCTGTTAAACGGACGCATATCATTCGGATTATTTCCGAGTGTCTGGCAAACACTTACTAGGGGCATTATTATGATTGATTTCATGTGATTACGTCGAGCTTCGGGGTCATGAGCTCATGGCATTGTATTTTATTTTTGAGTTAACATTGTATTTGTTATAATGGTTATCTCCACTGAAAATCTTGTGTTCCGCTAAATACTTGTTTACTTAAACCTATGAACTCACCAACAATTATGTTGACGTTTTAGCGTGTATTTTCAGGTAACTAAATGAAGTTTGCATAAGTATGTATGGACCACGCTAGAGTCACGTTATGGATGCACATCATGATGAAGATGTCTTTACTTTACTTAGCGTTTGATTTTGTGTTTTGAACGTGAACTCTGATGTTTTGTAAAACTTTATGTTAAACCAAACGCTTGTTTTAAAATGACTCACTTAGAGGTCATTCTTTATTTCCTTGTACTTTGATTGCCATGAAAGTTGCGCCCTCGGGTTCCATTCCGCTGCGACCCAAATCTGGGGGTGTGATAGATTGGTACCAGAGCCAAGGTTATAGAGAACTAGGATGCATCATTGACCCTAGACTATAACCACTAGGTCACGACACTTCACTACATCATGATGTGCGTAGGCGATTACTATACATGCTTTCATTTACTCATTTTATACAAATTACTTATACTTGTACTTATACTATACTTATACTCATACGTATGTATTTTTTTTTATTGACCTGGTCACAGCGACATGTCCTCATCCACTAATCCCATTATCATTCCCTCAGACTCGGACGTTGAGGATACCTCATCATCCCCTACCGTTCCAGTATCACCTGCTATTCCATCCCTCGCACCCTCTGGCGACATCTCTGCAGAGACCGAGCCATTTGAGGATGACGAGACTGCACCTACTCCACAGATATCACCATCGGTACCAGTTACCTCTACCCTCCCATCACCATCGATTGCACCATCTTCATTACCATTACCTTCCTTTACTACCCCTCAGACTACAGCTGTCCCATCACCATCTCCTGTCTACGGACCACTGACATATGACCAGTACCTAGAGACTCAGCAGTGGCTATCACCTGATGATGTTGCACCACTACCTGCTTCATCCTTTCGACCACCTCCATATATGTTACCCTCTTATGTTACACCACCAGTTTTCACCTATCGTCAGACTACTACTGTTCCACTACCACCATCATCCGGAGCTATTCCAGACACTGTTCTACCGCCTCGTAAGAGGTCTTTCACCATACTACCCTCATCATCGGACCCTTACGTCCAGGCTGCTACTGAGGCATCTGATCGACCCAAGGCACGTCGTAGAGTCGACGCGCGCATGTGGTCATTCATTCCAGATACTCTTAGTGATTGGAGGTATGAGGAGGGTACACCTAGTACCTATGAGTTAGGTGAGAGCTCATCTATGGCTGGTGCCCGAGTCCTTCCGGTCACTCGAGAGCCTATTCATCATACTATCCCTCTATTGATTGCTAGGTTGGTTCGTCATGAGGACCGACTTGACCGAGTCTGTGATCGTCTCCATGATTTCCCTTTGGGTCGTATCTATGACTTAGAGGGGGATGTTGCACTCTTGTTGGATGGTCGAGGTGACATCCAACAGACTGTCGCTGGATTAGGGACTACTCTGGACCAGACTCTTGAGCAGGTTGCAGATTTACAGAGTCAGCTCGCACAGCATCAGGAGGATCAGTATTCCTCAGCTGCAGATGCCCATGATGAGCGAGAGGCACTTAGAGACCGACTAGAGATTGCTATGGCACGTATTGTTGAGTTGGAGGAGCGAGATGCTCGCAGGAGAGAGGAGATCTTAGAGCTTCGTGAGAGTATCCAGCATGAGCGTCACATGAGGGGACGTCTCACAGATCAGCAGCTCTTGAGTCGTACTCGGATTACCACTTTGGAGCAGACTGTTGAGGATTCTCAGACACGCCAGGGACTGACAGATGACATCATAGCTAGCTTGACCAGGCAGATCAGAGAGCTCCAGAGTCGCTTGGGTGTTCCACTCGGTGGTAGCTAGACTAGACTAGTATCTTATGTAGCTTTTGTATCCATATCCTAGCCACGGGGTGTGTGGCATAACTAAAGACGCTTGTGATATTTTGTATGTTGTACAAAACCGTAACAAGTTATGTAGACTTATGGTATGATGCTATATGATGATATCGGCCTATGTTAGCCGAGATTTTCCATGTATTATTCGGATGTGTTGTGGTTGATCTACGCATATTAGGATTATGTCTATGGTTGACTCTTATCACAGTATACTTTTATCATGATTTATCCTTGTCGCGATATATTTCTATCATTTTCATGGTTGTATCTACTCATGATGTGAATATATTATGGCTATGGTGATTTATTATGGTTGACTTTTATTCCTATCGTGATTCATTCTTGTCATGAATTACTCCTATCCTTGTGGTTGCTCCTATTGTGGTTTGTATACGTCATGGCTATATGTATATGCTTGTGATGACTTTTGTTACTTATGGACACTAACCATTGTTATTTCTTGTGATTAGAAGAACAATGCCACCAAAGAAACAAAACATGAGTGCCGCAGCCATCGATCGACTTGTTGCTCAACGAGTTGCTGAACAAGTTGCTGCTGCTATGGCTGAATACGAAACTAATCGCAACAGTGGCAATGGCGGGGAAGCTAGTGGAATTGCGACTAGAGTTGAACCTGCAACTCGTGGATGTACTTACAGGGAATTTTCGGCTTGCAAGCCACAGACTTTTAGTGGCACTGAAGGAGCCGTTGGTTTGGTAAGATGGTTCGAGAAGTTGGAATCGGTTTTTCGTACGAGTAAGTGCGCAGAGGACTGTAAGGTGGCATATGCTACAGGTACCTTGCTGGACGGTGCCTTATCGTGGTGGAATTCTTATGCTCAATCAGTGGGAGTTGATACTGCTTTTGAGACACCATGGGCTGATTTTAAGGAAATGATGATGGCTGAGTATTGTCCAAGAAATGAAGTTCAAAAGATGGAAGTTGAATTTTGGAACTTAGCTGTGAAAGGAGTTGACATTGCTGCTTATACTAAGCGATACCATGAATTGTCTACTCTCTGTCCTGAGATGGTTTCCACTACACGGAAAAGGATTGAAAGGTACATCTGGGGACTTCCGCCTAATATTCAGGGAAATGTCACATCTTCTAAGCCAAGTACTCTGGATGAGGCAATTCGAATGTCTCACAATTTAATGGACCAAGTTGTTCGAGCAAGGGCTGCTCGAGATGGCAATACTAGTAACCGCAACAACTACAACAACCGCTACAACAACCGAAACAACAAGAGGAAATGGAATACAACTCAGGAAGGAAATGCTACACCACAACCAAACAAGAAACAAGAAGTGGTTAAGGCTTATGCAACAGGCCCAGCCGAGAAAAAGGGATATGGCGGAACTCTTCCTAAATGTGACAATTGCCAACGTCACCACAATCCAGGTCCATGCCCTCCAATATGTGGTAACTGCAAAAAGATGGGTCACATGACCAAGGACTGCAGAATTCCTACTCCCGCAACAAATCAGAGGATTCCCGGTACATGTTTCGGATGCGGCGAAACGGGACACTACAAGAATAATTGCCCAAAGGATAAGAATAAGGGAGCGGAAACTCAGAATAATGGAGCTCGGGGAAGAGTCTACAATCTCCGAGGAAGGGAAGCTAGAGAGGACCCGAACGTTGTTACGGGTACGTTCCTTCTCAATAATCATTATGCTTTGGTTTTATTTGATTCGGGTGCCGATAGAAGTTTTGTGTCTACTACTTTTGCTCCTTTACTTAACATCACCCCGACCACTCTAGACACTATCTATAGAATTGAATTAGCTAACGGTGATGTAGTTGACTCTGACACCATAATCCGCGGTTGTACCTTTAACTTCCTAAACCATCCGTTTCATATCGACCTTATCCCTGTTGAACTTGGTAGTTTTGACGTCATAATTGGAATGGATTGGCTATCCAAACATCACGCGAGAATTATTTGCAATGAAAAGGTTGTTCATCTTCCTTGTAATGGTGAAACCTTGATTATTCGTGGTGAACGAAGCGGAACTCGATTGAGTATCATATCTTGTATTAAGACCGAAAAGTACATCAAGAAAGGATGTTATGCTTTCCTAGCACACATAACCGAAAAGAAATCGGATGAGAAACGATTGGAAGACGTACCAATTGTCCGAAATTTTCCAGAGGTCTTTCTTGAGGAATTGCCGGGATTACCACCTACCCGACAAGTTGAGTTTCAGATTGATTTGATTCCTGGAGCTGCACCAGTAGCTCGAGCACCATACCGATTAGCACCATCTGAGTTGCAAGAGTTGTCTAATCAGTTACAAGAACTATTAGACAAGGGATTCATCAGACCAAGTTCCTCGCCTTGGGGAGCACCTGTTTTATTTGTAAAGAAGAAGGATGGGTCTTTCCGAATGTGTATAGATTATCGTGAGCTAAACAAGTTAACAGTGAAGAACCGTTACCCACTTCCAAGAATCAATGATTTGTTCGATCAGTTGCAAGGCTCAAAATTTTACTCAAAAATTGATTTGAGGTCGGGTTATCATCAGCTTAGAGTTCGGGAAGAAGATATCCCGAAGACGGCCTTCAGGACTCGTTATGGTCACTACGAGTTCCAAGTGATGCCGTTTGGATTAACTAATGCGCCGGCAGTATTTATGGATCTCATGAATCGCGTGTGCAAGCCGTATTTGGACAAATTTGTAATTGTGTTCATTGACGACATACTAATCTACTCTAAAAGCAAAGAAGAGCATGAAGAACACCTCAAGGCTATTTTAGAATTGCTCAAGAATGAGAAGTTGTATGCGAAGTTTTCCAAGTGTGATTTTTGGATTCGGAAAGTACAATTTCTAGGACACGTAATTGATAGTCAAGGACTGCATGTCGATCCCGCTAAGATCGAGGCTATCAAAGATTGGGAAACCCCTAAGACTCCCACCGAGATTCGTCAATTTCTAGGTCTTGCTGGGTATTATAGAAGATTCATCGAAGGTTTCTCTAAGATAGCTAAGCCTTTGACCAAATTGACACAGAAGAACCAGAAGTACGAATGGGGAGAGAAACAAGAATTCGCCTTCCAGCAGTTGAAACAAAAACTTTGTAGTGCGCCGATTTTGGCATTGCCCGAAGGAATGGAAAACTTTGTAGTTTATTGTGATGCTTCGCATAAAGGGCTTGGGGCTGTATTAATGCAGAAAGAAAAAGTCATAGCTTACGCTTCTCGACAACTCAAGGTGCATGAGAAGAATTATACCACTCATGACTTGGAGTTAGGAGCAGTTGTCTTTGCACTAAAGATTTGGAGACATTACCTCTATGGCACTAAGTGTACGGTGTACACGGATCACAAAAGTCTCCAACACATTTTAGATCAGAAAGAGCTTAATATGAGGCAACGTCGTTGGTTAGAATTGCTCAGCGATTATGATTGTGAAATTCGATACCACCCAGGCAAAGCAAATGTCGTAGCAGATGCTCTTAGTAGAAAGGAGCGACTTAAACCTCTAAGAGTAAGATCACTGGGCATGACAATTTGTTCACCACTCCCATCCAAAATTCTTGAGGCCCAGACTGAAGCCCTTAAAGCAGAGAATCGACCTAAGGAAAATATCTACGGTATGCCAGAAAGTAAGAATGGTTTTACAAAAAGAGCAGATGGGACGCTATGCTTGAAAGAAAGAAGTTGGATACCACATTTTGGTGGTTTGCGAGATTTGATCATGCATGAATCCCACAAGTCAAAGTACTCCATACACCCAGGTTCCGATAAGATGTATCAGGACCTTAAGAAGCTTTATTGGTGGCCGAACATGAAGGCTGACATTGCCACTTATGTCAGCAAATGTCTTACTTGTTCCAAGGTTAAGGCCGAATACCAGAAACCGTCGGGTTTACTACAACAACCCGAGCTTCCTCAATGGAAATGGGAGCGTATCACCATGGATTTCATCACTAAACTTCCTAAAACTCCGAGCGGTCACGATGCAATTTGGGTGATCGTTGATCGTCTCACCAAGTCAGCTCATTTCATACCTATTAAGGAAACCTATAAGATGGAGAAGTTAGCCAAAATTTACATCAAGGAAATTGTATCTAGACATGGTGTACCAGTTTCGATTATTTCAGATCGAGATAGTCGATTCACTTCAAGATTTTGGGAATTACTTAATGATTCCTTTGGATCCCGCCTCGACATGAGCACGGCCTATCATCCCCAAACCGATGGTCAGAGTGAGAGGACCATCCAAACATTAGAAGACATGCTCCGTGCCTGTGTGATCGATTTCGGGAATAGTTGGGATGATCATTTGCCATTGATCGAGTTTTCCTACAACAATAGTTATCACACGAGCATAAAGGCCGCTCCATTCGAAGCATTATACGGTAGAAAATGTCGATCACCTATCTGTTGGGCCGAAGTCGGAGATGCTCAACTCACCGGTCCGGACATTGTCCACGAAACGACCGAGAAGATTTTTCAGATTCGGAACAGACTAAAAGCCGCTAGGGATCGTCAAAAGAGTTACGCCGATGTGAGACGTAAGCCCTTGGAGTTCAATGTTGGAGACATGGTAATGTTGAAAGTATCGCCTTGGAAAGGCGTTATACGATTTGGAAAACGAGGGAAGTTAAGCCCCAGGTTCATTGGACCATTTAAGATTTTGGCTCGAGTCGGTCCGGTAGCTTACAGGCTTGAGCTTCCGCCCGAGCTCAGCAGTGTGCACAATACATTTCATGTTTCCAATCTCAAGAAGTGCTTAGCGGACGAATCCCTCATCATTCCGTTAGAAGAGATTCAGCTTGATGACAAGCTTAACTTTATCGAGGAACCAGTCGAGATTATGGACCGTGATGTCAAACAGTTGAAACATAGCCGAATTCCTATCGTCAAAGTTCGCTGGAATTCTCAACGAGGTCCTGAGTTCACTTGGGAACGAGAAGACCAGATTCGTCAGAAGTACCCCCACCTCTTCACCAAAAACACTCCAATGACCAACGCTGACTGAATCTCGCGGACGAGATTCCCTTTTTAGGGGGGTAGAATGTCACAACCCGCTATTTCCCAGGTCAATACTAATTTCTAAACTCGAATTTAAATTCTTGACTTTTAATTTGAAACATTTTACGTGAGCCCTTTTACTTGAATCGACGCGAATTTCTAATTAAATTCTAAGTACTCTAGGACCTAGGTTAATTTTAGTCCACAACGCTCCGGTACCTTGCTCCTTCCCCAGTTCACCATTTTATTCTATAAAACGAATTTCTATTCTTTAAATACTTACGGTTTTTAAATTCTACATAACGTAAATTTTTATTCAAAAATGTAACACTCGACATACCCGACTTTCTCAACAATTATTTTTAGGGTATTTTTATACTTCTAAAATTATTACAAAAGTCCCAAAAATATTTTCCGACGTCCAAGTTAAATTCTTTACACCTTACGTTTAATTACGTATAACTTTCGTTAACTACCAAACTAATACCCGATACATATTTTTACTACCCAATACATTCAATATATACATTTTATACAAATAATAACCATTTTCTTCCTATTTTTGTCCTAGTGCCGCCCCTCCCCCTTAACTTTTGGCCAAATTGTACACAATCAAATCTACCAAATCTAGCTAAAATTCAAACTTGAGATTATATGGAGACATGTAATTAATGAAGCATGGTAAGGCCATGCCTCCCCCCTCTCCTCTTCCCATGAAAACCGGCCAACCATAAGGACCAAGTGGTCTTGACATTTTGACTACTTGATCTCACTTGACTATATATATACATACATATGTTTAGACCTCAACTTAGCTACACATTTAGTTACAAGAAAAACATACTCATCTCTTACACACATACATAAATCGAACCACCTAGGAGCAAGGGAAGAAAAGGAGAGTTTGTGGTTATTTTCAAGAGTACTTGGGGTTGTTTAACAAAGGATTTGGAGTACTAATCTTGGGGTCACACTAGTGTTTTACAACTCTCATCTCATTAATCACCTTTGTAAGTGATTTTTTTTTTACACTACTAATACTTCATGATTTTTCATGATTTTTATGTTTGTCTAGTATATATATACTTAGTATCACTTGGTACATGTTGAAAAATCTTACATCCACCTTGATCTTTTAGCAAGAAATGATGTTTTTGAACAAGTTTTAAACATAAGAAAGTTGGTTAGTAAAAATCTCTAAAAGAAGTTGAAGAGGAAAACATTATATATCTAGATGATAGTAAACTAGTAGTTTTAAGCATCCTTGATGATCTTTTACTTGGACTCTTGACTATTGCTAAGTTTAGGTTTAGATCATTAATTTCTAGTTGAGATGATGATGGATGAACTAGTATTATTTTTGGAGATGTTGTTAAATAAGTAGGATGACAAAAAGATTTGGTAAATATAGTTTGGCATTTTAGATGTCAAATCTGTCCCATCCGACCCCTCACAGAAAAATCAGCACTTTGGCGACTATATTGGGCTAGAAATATAGAAACTAGACTTAATAACGAAAACATAGCCGCTTGAATGGGTTGAAACGGCCTTATAACGAAAAAGATATGCTATTTTCAAGATTTACGACGAAAACTATATTTTCTGAAAAATGGTTTCTGTCCCGAAATTTTGAGCTAGGAAAACTGAGGTTAATTGACATTTAGACTAGCCGAGACCTTGAAAAATCTAAAGTATACTTGATTACCTTCGCGGGAATATATAGAACTTGAAAAACGGAGTTAAGACGCAAAAGTTATAGTCCAAAGAAGTTACAACGAAACAATAAATTTTGACAGCTTATTATTTTGCTATTAGAAAAGCTGTTAGAATATATAAAATGGATTTTTGGACACTTTAGAGTGTATTTTGGCTAAAATGACGTACATATAAATGGTAGGACATAGTGTATACTTATTAGGTGCGTTAGAGTTTTTCAAAATATATATTTACAAGACGACTAATATTTGGTCGTGAGATTTACAAGCTACGTTTTCTAAAAATGGTGGATAACTTAAATACGAAATCACTTTGATTACCTACATTTTTGAAGATAAAAATTTCAACAACATGTACAAGTGATAATATAGTATATGACTTGCATGCTTGACCTTGTTTTGAATCTAAGACGTATGTACTATCTAGGTTGCGTTTAGAGTTACCGGACCTTATTTCCTACTACTTTGTCTATCGGATTTGCTTTTGCTAAGGTGAGTCATAGCCCCACTTGTACACTTTTATTACTTGATTTCAAATACTTGGGGTGGAAATACATTGCTTTACTTTATTGCGGACATGAGTACAAAACTGTTACATTGCCTGAGTTACCGATTACTGCCGCTAAAGTCCCCTTTATCATGAACCGTTAATTACATGCGTGTAAGCGCGAATGCTGTGGATAGATCTATTTGGGTTGACACCCCGTCCGAGTTGGTCGCGCCAACCTGTTAAACGGACGCATATCATTCGGATTATTTCCGAGTGTCTGGCAAACACTTACTAGGGGCATTATTATGATTGATTTCATGTGATTACGTCGAGCTTCGGGGTCATGAGCTCATGGCATTGTATTTTATTTTTGAGTTAACATTGTATTTGTTATAATGGTTATCTCCACTGAAAATCTTGTGTTCCGCTAAATACTTGTTTACTTAAACCTATGAACTCACCAACAATTATGTTGACGTTTTAGCGTGTATTTTCAGGTAACTAAATGAAGTTTGCATAAGTATGTATGGACCACGCTAGAGTCACGTTATGGATGCACATCATGATGAAGATGTCTTTACTTTACTTAGCGTTTGATTTTGTGTTTTGAACGTGAACTCTGATGTTTTGTAAAACTTTATGTTAAACCAAACGCTTGTTTTAAAATGACTCACTTAGAGGTCATTCTTTATTTCCTTGTACTTTGATTGCCATGAAAGTTGCGCCCTCGGGTTCCATTCCGCTGCGACCCAAATCTGGGGGTGTGACAATCCTCATCCTCAGTCTAAAACCCCTCAACAAAGGAGAAATCAAGGTAGACAACACTTTTCTAATAATAGTCACCCAGTGTGGAATTATCCATATCAACCAAGCTTCAACCCATGGGGAATACTTCCACCATACATGCATCCTAGTCAATTGCAAACCATGTTTGGTTCAAACAACTTTGGACCAATGAGACTATGGGAACCAAGTGGCTAAGTTGTCACTTTTGGAAATTATTGGTATCTCATCTACAAATGGCTTCTACAAGTCAACATGGCATCTTGAAGTGTTTGAAGAAACTTTATTGAAGACTATAAGGTACGCGTTTCTTTTAAATTCATCGTTAAAATTTATATTCTCAGATTAACAACTAGTTAGAATAATGCTTAGTTATATAGCTAGTTATACTTACTTACTCACGCATTATGAACCCCTCTTAGTTGGCTTTCCTAGGATTATAATAATATTGTTCGTTGTCGAACAACATAGAAAATGGAAATCTTCTATGTCCACTAGTAGAAAACTCATGGTGATGAAGTGAAATGAGTCAAGTGGATTAATTATTAACATTGAAGTAAGATTAGATTTCTCGTGTTAGAAAACTATGGATGAAACAAGCTCTCGTAGACTATGGCATTAAGTTAGATAAATGTGCGACAACAAAGGAGCTATAGAAGTTAGGATATACCCTATTCAACACTCATATAGAACAACTTCATCAATCACTTATGATCATAGGTTATGTAGAAAAGGTAGTTTTGGAAGATAACATTGCCAATATGTTTACCAAACCCCTTAAGCATTAACTATTTAATTACTTGCATTTAGGATTAGGAATGATTGAGCAAATTGATTAAATTCTTGGAATACTTATAATCTTCTGAAAAATCAAAGTTCTGAAAATTTCTTTTCTGTCAGATGGGCGGACCCCTTAAATCTATAATGGCGGCCCCCTTAAAATTAAGGGGACCGGCCTCACTTTAAGGGGGCCGGCCATCTGAGCATAAAAATATTTAATTTTCTTTTCTTTCTTCTCAAATCTTAGTCTAGGATTCTGTTTTGCACAAAAATCAGGAATTGAGATATTTTGTTTTTGCATATATACTCTCAAAAGAAAACCTCAATTCATTTTGAAATCATTCTCACGATTAGGAAAACTCGTTGTTGAATAATGATAAAACGTTTTTCTATCAAACCATGCACAATAGTCTCACTCTCGTTGTCTATATATATAATCCAATATATACATATACATGACACATAGAAGTGAGCAAAGCTAAATCAAGGAGATCAAGGATCGTTTCTTAGGAAAATTTGTTTAGGAGTCGAAACGATCTTAACTCCGTATTTGTTTCATATAGGCATACACGAGAACAAAATCAAGAATTACACTATCACATTTGTTCCATCACTAGTGTCTCACTCATTAGTTGCTTTTGCCCTTGCACTAAGTTAGTCATGTTAGGAAGAATGCCTTAATTGCTTGATTTATTACTTTATTAAGTTTGCATGCATGCGTAGTTGTAATTATATTACATGTTTATTTGTCTATATACTTTTCATGCATATTCCATTAAGATAATACATGCATAGTTTCCTAAAGAGTTGGACTTGCCCAAAACCAAACCTCATAATCTTTACACACTTAAATCTCATAACCTTTACTCACCCATACCCTTCTACCTTACACTCAAACCTCATAACCTTTACACACTCAAACCACCAAAGTGATATGAAAAACCAAGGCATCCCCTCCGTGAACACCGCTATTTCACTCTCACCAATCACATCACTTGATACTCATCTCCCATCCTCACCAATAACTCCATCTAGTCATCCTCACAAAAAGATTTAACCATGAAACCATTTCCTACACTCTACAAAGTGTGTCATCACCACTACAACTTAACCCATGAAGGCCAAACCATACTTCATGATACACAAACCTCAAGATCACTCAAAAGAACCCTCTCTTAATCCTCATAATGGTCAAGCATCTACCTATGCTCCCAACTACATACCTACATCTCATCTATCTCCTCCAAACAATCCTTTCATTGAAAAATCTCAACATCCAAACAATAATCAATATTACACCTCACTCTCTTTTCCACCAACATTACAAAATTCCTTCATCACCATCTTCCTTGTAAACCTTGAAGTTTCGTGAAGTACTTGACTAACTCCATGATCTTCGTGATCTCAATACTATGCACCTTGCACAACGTAATTTGCATCACACACCTTCCTCACCATACTCTAATTACTTACCTCACTCATCCTCACACAATTACTCTATCCACATTCGTTTCCATCCTTACTCCAAAAAATACACTTTCATCTCACCCATAAAATTCATATGAAGAGCATACTCCATCTCAAAACAACAATCCCAATCTCACTCCCAACACCTCACATTTTGGTCAAACTACAAATCCACTCATGAAATGTTCAATTCTTCCATACATTCATCCTCATCCATTCATGATTACCCAAATGAAACCTCTCTTGTGTCTCAACAAGACAATCTCACAATCACCCTCACTAATGAAATTCCACATTCACCCAATTCATTTCTTCTAAATGACCCTCTTGAGGAACATACTCAATCTTTAAACAGCAACCATCAAAACTCATCCATACATGAAACCTATGTTCCATGTTCAATCCACAATCAATAATCAATATCCAACTCCACCATCATCACCATCTTCCGAACATAAAAAGTTCGCTGAAGAACTTAAAGAAGCATATGAGCTTAGTGCTCTTCTTGCTTTACATCTTGCTTAAAGCAATTTGGATCAACAACCTTCATCCACCAACTCATCACCACCCAACAACTTGGTCCATCTTGAGAATCATGTCAACAATTGTTCTTGTTGCATTTTTCTCCAAAAACAAAACATGGCCATAAATGAACACCTCACTTGGATTGAGTATGTCCTCACTAGGTCTTCTCCAACATCATCCATAACATAAAACACCAACCCTCAAGCAAATCCTTCCGCTCCAAACTCACCACCAAACTCTACAAACACCATTCCCACAAAAGTCTACCTTTCCCAAATGCCATGTTTCCCATCTCCAAAAATAAAATCATTTCAAACCTTTTGTGTTCCAAGCAAGTCCAAGAGACCTCAACTTGGCAACTAAGTATTATCTAGTGTAATTTTCTAGAAAAGCATACATCTATATGCTTATGTACCAATGATTATGTTTTCAACATAATTACTAATGAATA
>JARVZY010005988.1:15000-20000 GCA_030686995.1 Artemisia argyi
TATCGGAATAATAGAATTTTATCTTTCTATACCTTACGATAATCCTATTTTGACTAAGAATCCCTGCTGGATGGGATTCTAACAAACCCTTTAATATATAAAACTAAATAAATAGAATCTAATTCATTTTTAAGAAACTTTTTGCTTAGTAAATTAAATTTGAAGACAAGAGAAAAAAATGAATCAAATAATTCTCATCCATATCCTTTCAAATCTTTCATGTAGAGGGATGAAAAACTACATTATATACTCATTTAGAATTTAGAATTAGAATAGATTAGAGAGATATTAATTAATAATAATTCCAATTTAGAATTATCAAATTATACTTATAATAAGATATAAGATATCTTTATATATAATATCTTTATATTCTATAAATATAAAATCTAAATAATAATAACAGGTACAAATAGTAAAGCGAGGTACCCATTCTATGACAACTCTTAACTTTCCCTCTGTTTTGGTCCCTTTAGTAGGCCTAGTATTTCCGGCAATCGCAATGGCTTCTTTATTTCTTCATGTTCAAAAAAACAAGATTGTTTAGAGCCGAGGGCACAAAATCTCATTTTTAAACTGACGCTTGTATCATAACACAGATATCCTTTTAGCAAAATATGGTATAAGCGTCTTCCGACGAAAATCTCCCAAAATGCTATATTCTAGCTATTTTCAAATAGACCCGAATTGGCGGACGGCTTAATTGTAAAGTTGGTCCATCTATATGCATGTGGCTATCTTTAGTGAGATCATACGAAGGGTATGTTATTAGTTTAGATCTAACCAATTTAATGAATTACTCCTAAAGGTTCACATCAAACTAGTGCTAGTTGATGCGAGTTACTTCGGAAACAAAAGGACTAAAGTAAAATTCATTTGGGGTATTCTCTCAATTCCAAAAAAAAGCAACTGGATCAACTATGAGTTGTCGATCAGAACATATATGGATAGAACCTATAACAGGGGCTCGAAAAACAAGTAATTTCTGCTGGGCTGTTATCCTTTTTTTAGGTTCATTAGGATTCTTGTTGGTTGGAACCTCGAGTTATCTTGGTAGAAATTTGATATCTTTATTTCCGTCTCAGGAAATCGTTTTTTTTCCACAAGGAATTGTGATGTCTTTCTATGGGATCGCGGGTCTTTTTATTAGCTCTTATTTGTGGTGCACAATTTCGTGGAATGTAGGTAGTGGTTATGATCGATTTGATAGAAAAGACGGAATAGTGTGTATTTTTCGTTGGGGATTTCCTGGAAAAAATCGTCGGGTCTTCCTCCGATTTCTTATAAAAGATATTCAGTCCGTCAGAGTAGAAGTTAAAGAGGGTATTTATGCTCGTCGTGTCCTTTATATGGATATCAAAGGCCAGGGAGCCATTCCATTGACTCGTACTGATGAGAATTTTACTCCACGGGAAATGGAACAAAAAGCTGCTGAATTGGCCTATTTCTTGCGTGTACCAATTGAAGTGTTTTAAGAAATGAGCCGACAAATGCATGCTTTCTCAGCAGGAGGGCAAAAACGCAAGAATCCTCTTTTTCTATAACATAACTTAATTGAAATTTCTTCAGAACATCCATTCGAGTCAAAGCAGACATATATGGAACAATAAAAAAATAAAAAAAAATAATAATAAAAAAGAGTGAATAGATTCATAGATTCGATACTTGTAATAGAACTGATGCGTGAGAGAAATCTTAGATTACATAAAGTCGACGAATAAGATTCATTAACAATTCACAGATGAAAAAATGGCAAAAAAGAAAGCATTAACTCCTCTTTTCTATCTTGCATCTATAGTATTTTTGCCTTGGTGGATTTCGCTCTCATTTCAAAAAAGTCTGGAATCATGGATTACAAATTGGTGGAATACTAGGCAATCCGAAACTTTTTTGAATGATATTGAAGAAAATAGTATTCTAGAAAAATTCAAAGAATTAAAGGAACTCCTCCTCTTAGAGGAAATGATCAAGGAATACTCGGAGACACATCTACAAAACCTTCGTATAGGAATTCACAAAGAAACAATCCAATTAATCAAGATACACAATGAGGGTCGTATTCATACGATTTTGCACTTCTCGACAAATATAATCTGTTTCATTATTCTAAGTGGTTATTCTATTTTGGGTAATAAAGAACTTGTTATTCTTAACTCTTGGGCTCAGGAATTCCTATATAACTTAAGTGACACAATAAAAGCTTTTTCTCTTCTTTTATTAACTGATTTATGTATCGGATTTCATTCGCCCCGTGGTTGGGAACTGCTGATTGGCTTTGTCTACAAGGATTTTGGATTTGTTCATAATGATCAAATTATATCTGGCCTTGTTTCCACTTTTCCAGTCATTCTAGATACAATTTTAAAATATTGGATTTTCCGTTATTTAAATCGCGTATCTCCGTCACTTGTAGTGATTTATCATTCAATGAATGACTGAAAAATTATCTACCTAATCTAATTATAATGTTTCTTATTACTTTGCAGTTGTACATAAGCAAAGCATTGAAAAAAACTTTATATTTCTACCCATCCCGGAGATTCATCCTATATTCCTATATATTAATCCAGTCAAATTATTATTATTCCAGTAAATAACAGAATCGTGGATAGGAAACTCCATTAGTGACCTACCCCAATTTATTGTAGAAATTTTCGGGATCAATGGTTGGACCATGCAAACTAGAAATACTTTTTCTTGGATAAAGGAACAGATTACTCGATCTATTTCCATATCGCTCATGATATATATCATAACTCGTACATCCATTTCAAATGCATATCCCATTTTTGCACAGCAGGGTTATGAAAATCCACGAGAAGCCACTGGACGTATTGTATGCGCCAATTGCCATTTAGCTAATAAACCAGTGGATATTGAGGTTCCGCAAGCGGTACTTCCCGATACTGTATTTGAAGCAGTTGTTCGAATTCCCTATGATATGCAACTGAAACAAGTTCTTGCTAATGGTAAAAAGGGGGGTTTGAATGTAGGGGCTGTTCTTATTTTACCAGAGGGTTTTGAATTAGCCCCTCCCGATCGTATTTCCCCCGAGATAAAAGAAAAGATGGGCAATCTGTCTTTTCAGAGTTATCGCCCCAACCAAAAAAATATTCTTGTCATAGGCCCTGTTCCTGGTCAGAAATATAGTGAAATCACCTTTCCTATTCTTTCCCCCGACCCCGCTACTAAGAAAGACATTCACTTCTTAAAATATCCTATATACGTAGGCGGAAACAGAGGAAGGGGCCAAATTTATCCTGATGGGAGCAAGAGTAACAATACAGTTTATAATGCTACAGCATCAGGTATAGTAAGCAAAATCCTACGAAAAGAAAAGGGGGGATACGAAATAACCATAGCGGATGCATCCGATGGACGTCAAGTGGTTGATATTATCCCTCCGGGGCCAGAACTTCTTGTTTCAGAAGGTGAATCTATCAAATTGGATCAACCGTTGACAAGTAATCCTAATGTGGGCGGATTTGGTCAGGGAGATGCAGAAATAGTACTTCAAGATCCATTACGTGTACAAGGTCTTTTGTTCTTCTTCGCATCTGTGATTTTGGCACAAATCTTTTTGGTTCTTAAAAAGAAACAGTTCGAGAAGGTTCAATTGTCCGAAATGAATTTCTAGACTGGCGTATTTATCGACATCAAGTTTGTAAAAAGCATTAGCAATTATCTATGATAAAAAAAGAAATTAGAAAAAGAATTTTGTTCTTTTAGACTCTTTTTCTATGAGATGCCGGGAATTCCTTGTACGACATTCCTAGACATAGTATATAGAAAGACTATTTGACTTGACCCCTTCTTTTTTTTTTCAAAATTGGGGCTATGTTGCTATTGTCAGATTGAAATGTAAAAAATGCATTTCATTCTAATACATTTCACTTTGGCTAGATCCTATCCAAAAGTAAAAGGGAAATAGAACGGATAAATATAAATGAAGGGAGCAAATATTTCTGGGAGGGTTTATTCGTCTTCCTAGTCTTCGACACAAGAAAAGGGGTGTGAAAAATCCTTTTCTTGTGTCGAAATAATAATGATTCTTTATACTGTTCGTCAAACATTCCTAGTGTTAGTTTCTGTTTTTTACAGATGTATCAGAACGTTTTTTGGAGTTATTGCGTATTGTATTTTAATTATTATATTATAAATTATAAATTCTATTACAATAATTAATAATTACATATACTATAAAAAGTGGTGGACAAACAAAAGAGGAGGGGAAAATTTGTTGAGTAAATAGAACTTCGTCAATGAACTTATAAAAAAATATTATAATTATTAAGAACTCAACGGGACCTTCTACCTTAAATCAGACAAACAAAGAAGGGAATCCGTTGAGTTCTTACGCTTTCATGTCTACAACTCAATTCATCAGATTACTACAGGGATGAACCCAATCCGGAATATGAACCATAAAAGAAAACGCCTACTAAACCGATCACAAGAATACCAGCTACAGTACCTATTATCCAAAGAGGAATTCTTCCAGTAGTATCGGCCATTTACCCCACTTCCCTCCACATTTTATCAAGTGGTCATACTAGAGACATAAACAGTCATGGATAATTATCAGATGAGATCCTTCCGAATGGGTTAAAAGAGAGAATACCTAGAATGATTAGTCTATTATTTTAGTTCTCTCTCGTTTTATTAATTGAAGAAATAATTGGAAAATAAAACAGCAAGTACAAAAATGAGTAATAACCCCCAGTAGAGGCTGGTACGATTCAATTCAACATTTTGTTCGTTTGGGTTTGATTGTGTCGTAGCTCTATAATTCGGATTAGGTTTATCGTTGTATGAACTGCATTGCTGATATTGACCCCAAAAAAGAAACGGTAGGTACAGCTAGGCCGTGAACAGCCAACCATCGCACTGTAAAAATTGGATAGGTTCGATCTATGGTCATTGAGGCCTCCTAAAAAGATCTACTAAATTCATCGAGTTGTTCCAAAGAATCAAAACGGCCGGTGATTAATGGAATTCCT
>JARVZY010005988.1:25000-27769 GCA_030686995.1 Artemisia argyi
TCTTGAATTGAGGTGAGTGGTTTTACACCAATAGAAACCATAAATTTCATACACAATAAAAGGGATATGATCCATTTTCTTATTTTTAGATAGTAAATGTAGTTCGTTTTTCCCTTCTATCCTATTTGATCATTGATATTTGAACATTGTCCTCTTTCCTTTGTTCTAGTTCATGATCTGAACGAGTCGCACATACACCCTAGTACATGTTCCTCGACGCTGAGGGCATCCCCGAAGCGCGGGGGATTTTGTGACATTTCTAATTGGCTGTCTTGTATTTCTAATAAGTTGTTTAATCGTTGGCATGTTGAATCATATACATAATGGACTGGTTTAGATCGATCCTAACCGGATGATTATGAATTACAATTAC
This sequence comes from Artemisia argyi, assembly GCA_030686995.1. Taxonomy (NCBI): domain Eukaryota; kingdom Viridiplantae; phylum Streptophyta; class Magnoliopsida; order Asterales; family Asteraceae; genus Artemisia; species Artemisia argyi. Next base: position 25,374 of record JARVZY010005988.1, read on the forward strand.
AATAGTAAATAAAAATCATAGAATATTAAACTCGGCAGGGTGAATTTTAAATCACGACTTGACGTGAAATTGAAATAAAGGCTATTCTCATTCAACCGCTACAAGATCAACAATTCCATAAGCTTGGGCTTCTGTTGCTGACATAAAAACATCTCTTTCCATGTCTTCGGATACAACCCATAAAGGTTTGCCCGTTCTTTGTACATAAACCCTTGTCAGGGTTTCACGTAGTTTCAGCAGTTCTCCCACTTCCAGGATGAATTCTCCCGTTGCTACTTCAGAAAAAGAACCAGCGGGTTGATGGATCATTACCCTGATGATATAAGATAATAAAAAGTTTCTCTATTTCGCACGATGAGGGGAAGATAAAAGAAAGATAAAAGAATAACAAGAAAAAAGATAGAATCGAACAACCGTACGGGCATTATGCATTGCATACGGCTCTACAATAAAATTGACCCTTACCTTCAAAAAATAGGATCGATTAGACCCCGATCGGTAAATGATCAACTTACCACCCTTCCTTTCGGAGGAATTCAAAAATACTATGATGGCTCCGTTGCTTTATATATTTATTATATTTTTTTGTCTGTGATTTGTCTGTCATTCAGCAATCCCAAAGTTGCTTTTTTGATCAAATAAACTAATGAAAAAAGAAAAGTTTTTTTTTTCGCTCTATACTATAAATATTGTTAAGAGACCTCTGGTGTGAAAAAAAGTTTGTGACGCTGAACTGGACTTCCGATAATAAAATAGGAAATACCTTTTTCTCATATTACTCTCTCGATACATAATCTAATGTTTTGAAAACAGAATTTCTTATATCGAATTCAAAGTGCCATGCTATTATTACTTAATATTCATATTTCATATGGCGAAGGCATAGTCTTCTTTTTTCTCTCAAATAAAAGCCTCATTGGCGCCAAGCGTGAGGGAATGCTAGACGTTTGGTAATTTCTCCTCCTACCAGGATAAAAGATCCCATTGAAGCGGCTGATCCCATGCATATTGTATGTACATCTGGTTGCACAAATTGCATAGTATCATAAAGAGCGACCCCCGGTATTACCCATCCGCCAGGAGAGTTTATAAACAAATACAGATCTTTGGTATCATCCTCGATACTGAGATATATCATAAGACCAATAAGTTGATTTGAGATCTCACTATCAACCTCTTGACCTAAAAAAAGTAATCTTTCTCGATAAAGTCGGTTGATTAGGGTCAAATTGTATCCCCTCGAAACCGTACAGGCGCCTTTTGACGCATACGGTTCAAAAAAAATCAATGTGTAGATTCCAATACTTTTTCTTTTTTCATAGCAAGTTCTTTCTAACTAAAAGGATTTTCTTTGATTTTTCACTAAATATGAGTTTGTCTTCCTTTCCTTATAACGTATAATATATAAAAGAATTCATTAAACTTATCCAATTGACTTTTCATTGATGGATTGTTTCATCGAGATTCAATCCAAATCACGATGTCATTTTCTTGTTCTTAAATGGGCCTCTTTAATCTTTTTAGGTTTATGCTCTACTCCGGGTAAAGATCCGCCCAATTTTGATTTGGACATATAGTACAAATGCTCCCATTACCACTTCTTTTTGTTATTCCTTCTTTTTTCAATTCATGCATTCCGTAAAATAGTTGACGGCTTCATGCATATTACTCGATTGATTAACATAAGAGTTTGAAATAACTTCTACTTACAAAAAAAAGATTTCTTTAAAAATAGGAATCCTTTATGATATAAAATAGATATATTACCACTTGGTTTTTTTAAACGGAGCCTGGATACTTCAATGTAGTAGTCCAACTAAGCCAACCATAAATTCTTCTAATTGATAATAGTCATTCTGATCCCCCCCAAAAATGGATCTAATTGCACTTCACGCTCCAAATTTTTGATTATTTTTGATGATTCAATAATCTTTCGTGGGCGAAACAGAGGATATCTCGATTAGGGAGAAAACGGGAAAATCCCATATGACCCAATATATCTGACAAGTCGCACTATATGTCAACCCAAGATGCATCTTCCTCTCCAGGACTTCGAAAAGGTACTTTTGGAACACCAATAGGCATTAAATGAAAGAAAAAAGAACTAAGTACTATATTTTACTTTGATGTGGAAACGTAACAAAGCCTTTATTATCTTTATAATATTCTACTTTATCCTAATCATATTTTATTCAGAATTAGAAAAATTGATAAAGAAAGTCAGAAAAAAATAAGGGAAAAATATTAGGAATAATGTCCTCTAATAATGAACAAGTATGGGCACATTCGCTCATATAAAATCGCATTAACCTCCCCATTGCGTATTGGTACTTATCGAGTATAGAATAAATCTGCTTCTCTTTGTTCCTATGAACAAAATTGTTCCATTATTACCA
>JARVZY010005989.1:0-27765 GCA_030686995.1 Artemisia argyi
AAAATAACCCATGAATATTAGGATTATATAAATACACAACCCCATATATTATTTGATATACACACCTTCTCTACACTCGTCAATGGCACATGGTATCTATTGGAAGTTGCATACGAGAGAGGCATGTCACCATCTAGTAGAGTTGAAGCAAAAAAAGAGCTAAAAAGTGACCAGTCTGCAGCGGGTTGCCTAAATCGCCATATTATGTCTACCCAAACTTCCATATTCTGCTGTGACAAACAAAAAATGGTATAAGATATCCTATTTTATAACTTAAGCATATGAATATTTACAAGCCATAAATACAAAAATTGGAATTACGATTCACAAAAGGTATTTACAACAGAAACTTTCAATTAAGAAGAAACATACAACAATTTGTATACCATTCTAGTCATACTTAACAACCAATAAACAACCCCATTAAAAAAACCTAATGCGATTCAGACACAAGTTAATAAAAAGGGATTTAACAAAACATCAATTGCAAGATTGCTGTAATTGAATATAAACTAGTAACTTACCATGTCTGTCAGCCAACCTCTTTTTACCTTGTCCAATCCCAATAATGCAATCCAAAATTCATCATCAACAACAATATGACATCCGACCCACGGAAACTTGTACATTTTCATGGACTCTTCACTGTCACCTTTTTTTAACAAGTATTTCAAATATCCAGTCACAATCACTTTCCATGGGTTTGCTTTTTTGTGTCGCTTAAGATCCTGGAACAAAACAGGCCAGACGTTACATATTTTGTGCATTAAAGATTAATAAAGTAGTACGCAATGTATTCGAATATTGTACCTCTCTAAAAGGTTTGACATGTAGTTTTTGCCAATCAATGTCGTTTGTAGTTAACGTTCGGGGACCATCGCTGGTATCATTGATTGGGAATTCTACTGGTTCCAAAGGCTTAGTCACCTTTGTGGCTATCTTAGCCCTTTTTCTTGGTTGTGGAGTGGTTTTGGGTTGCTTTTGGTAAGGTGTTACGCAGGCAGGACCTGGTTTTCGGCGCCTCCGCGTACATCCGTACACATTCTCTTTAAAACCATTTGGGGGTGGGGATGCCATCAATTGCTTCATCATTTCATTGTTCGTTAATTCTCCAATGAACTTATCAAGATCATTCTTTTTTTGGTTAAAACCAATCAAGTCACTAGTATTCGCCTCCAACGATGTAGCACAATCCATAGTTTGGTTCACCCGTGTCTTATCTTCTGACCGAACGTCTGCACCAACCGCGTTTTGTTTTTGTTCTTCATTTTCCGTTCCAGAGACATCAGTATTCGAGACATTATCATCTTCAAAACCAGCCGACATATTATCCAAATAATAATTTGGTAATTGTCTCTCAACATCCATGTAATCACTCAAGGGATCGTTCCCCTGTAAAATTTTCATTACTGTGAACATATAACCAAACAAATTAAGAAAAAAATAACAGTTAGCAATATATTACTTTGTCAGGCATCTCGTAATCAACCACAGGCGCAGATGGTGGATCTGTCACAAGACAATGCTTTGGCTCTTGTCTCTCAACATCCAGCTTATCACCCGTCTCATGCTTGGGCTATAAGAAATAACATTACTATAAATGCATAACCAGACAAATTTTATACAAAAAAAACAAATTAAATTTAATTAACCAACAAAATTATGTTACTGTATCGGGAACGTGGCAATTAACACCAGTGAATGAAGGTGGATCTGTCACATAAGCCATTGCATCAATCAATTGAGTAAGTGTGGATGGCTGTGTATATGCCTCATAAGGAATATTATCTACTGCACCAGCCGTTCCAATACGTGGTTGTGAGTTTACATCATTCAGCTTTTCGGTAACTTCTTCATGATTTTTCTTAAAACATTCCTTTTCTTTGACTTTAATAGGCTCAACCGGTATTCGTATAGAAGCACCATACAGTTTCCTTAATTCATCAACCTTAGAAACAAGTTCCGAATGCACATCTAGAACTTCTTTACACAGTGCTTCAAACGCGTCCATTAGCTGACGTGATTCTGTAACAACATACTTTTCAACATACTGACCATCATCCCGAACAAAAGGTTCGTGATCAATGTCCTGTCGGACATTGATGTGCGTTTTATTATGCAAGTTTTAAATTTATAAGGGTGAATTACCAAATCTAGAAACAACACATACGAGCAAGTGTACTCGTCCATTATAGCAAGATATGATGGTAAGTCGGGATCGTTCGCAGGGATTTGTGAGTGAATCAAAATATAAGTCTGAAAGTAAATCTCTAATGTACGCAAATAAGATAATAAGCAAATTCAATAATTTAAAAACTACACTTGTTTAGACTAGTTTTCTAATTAATGACACACATGATTGTGATAACTTTTGATAACATGTTGGTTGTGATAATTAGATGGTGGTCTAATCTATTGTTTCTACAAGTTAAACCTTCGTCAAGATTTTAGTTCATAAAAACAAGCTTTAGGTGTAAACCAATCAATTCAAGATCCATCCAAGGTTCATAAGGTATGGTGAATATCTTAAACAGAAGAACAAACTCTTATTACAAATCAAATACTCTTAGGAAATGGTCATTACAAAAGGTAACCCATTCATAGACAAAAAGGTTACAATTGTTTATAAACATCTAAACTTTCGTCCAACTAAAGGTTTACAAACAATCCGATTTGATGTTATAAAAGCATTCTCATTACAATCATACTTCTTGTTTCTTTGTTTAGTCAAGAATAATTATGGTGAAAAACAATCATTCATAGACAAATGATTATAACTAGTTGAATAATAACAAATCTTTCGACCCATGAAACTATTTTCAATTAGTTAACCTTGGCTCAACAAATGTCACTATGAAACTTAAGGTACAATTGGTTCTTAGGATTGACTTGAAATTGAATTAAAACATGTTATCACAATCATAACTATCACTAAGCATAAAACCTCATCAAAACAAGTGTAAAAAGGCTACTAGCCACTCATAGCAAACATGCAAATAAACTCAGAATATTTAACATTAGAATCCATGGTTTTAAGTCTTACAATGCTTTGGAATTGATAACAATTGACAAGGTATTGATAACCTAAGTATTGGTGATGATTTCTTGAGATTTTTGGCGTCCAAATGTTGCTTCCTTGGTCCTCCAAAGTTCCTGGTTCTTTCTGCACGAATTTTCCTTCTTTGAGAGCTAGATGATGATAATAATTGAGAGTAGTAATGAGAGTAATTGATCTCTTGAATTGTGTCTTCAATTGTGTACTCTTGGGGTCCTTTTAGGCTTGTCAAATACTACTAGTAATGAATAGGGAGATAAATGCTGAAGCTTGGACATCAAGACACTAAGAAGGGCCTAGAACAATGGGACAAAAGACCAAGATTCGTGCACAAAAAGTTGGTATAAACAAGCAGAAATGTCCATCCGATCGGTTGCGGGTTGGTACCGATCGGATGGATATGGTAATTGTGGCTATCCGATCGGTTGTACTCCAACCAATCGGATGGTAGGTTCTGGTTGCTTTGGACTTTGACTTTTCCTTGTGTAGTTCTTTATGCACTATCCAAACTTGATTAACTCTGAACTTGGAACTTTGAAATGACAAAACTTAGGTTCTCCTTATGAAATGCGTAACAGATTGGACTTTTGAACTTGGGAATCTTCGTGTAATCGCATATACTTCATTTTCTTCACTTTTTCTCCATTTTTCCTACATTTGGCTACATATGCTACAAAAACATACTTTGATACGATTTAGTGGCAAAAGCATATAAAAACAACCAAATAACATACACAAAAACACTAATAACGCTTATAAAAACATGTTACTTTGAGCATTATCAGACATTGTTCTCTGGTAGGGCCACATCATGTAAACCTCTTTTCCATCAACAATTTCTTTGGGAGACGCATCCTTTAAAACAATTTCGCTCCCTATCAAAGATGAACCCTCTTTATCCTTAGCCAACCCAACAACAACTGGTCGAATGGCTTGGATAAAAGGAACATCCTCTCCTCTAAAAAATGCAAGACTTCGAATGAACCATGGTTGCTGCAGCTCTCTCTCAGTTGGAACAAGGTCAATGATGGGTTTTGGATCCTATTAATTAATTCAAGATTAAACATTTACTATTTGTATAACAGCACATGTTACAACAAGAGGGACAAAAATGTGAGTATGATTACCTGCACAAACAATCGCTCATAACAGCACATGTTTGGGCGGAATTACATCCGTGTCTTTCGACCACCAGTTTTTGCTGTTAGGGTATGTTTCAAGAATCCATATCTAATTTTATCATGAAAATAACAATAAAATTAATTAATGTATGCAAAAAATGGAATATTAATATAAAAAAACATTATTAGACAGACAAAAAATAGGTCTTCACATACTACTAACCTTTAACGCCCAAACAAAACCATTCAGATTATATGTCGCCTGTTTCTTCGATTCTTGCTTCTTTAACTCCAAATGCATATTGGCATGCTTAGGAACCACATTGACTGTTCTTTTGTAAAAATATGTCCACATGTATTCTCCCCATGGATATGCATTCTGTCACACCCCCAAAATCGGGTCCAGCGGAAGCATACATGTAGCTGGGGTGTAACTCAATTGATATCACAACACAAGTACAAAAAGGTTTTCACTTCAATCATTTAGAATAAAATAGATTAATCAAAAATGTTGAATTTACATTGTCAAAAGTAGTGCGGAAGTAGGCCTTTAAAATAATTTAAAACGGTCCCCAAATGAATAATCAGAGTCTTCTATGACCATGCCATGCCCTGCCAAAACCTCCTGTAGCGTGCCATTGCTTAAAACCTGAAAATACATGCTAAAGTGTCAACACAATGGTTGGTGAGTTCACAGAGTCTTGTGAAAAAGAATGTAATGCATATGGATGAAGTTTTCCCAGCAAAGGCATCGTAAATCCACTCAGTTCCAAGTCCCGTCATAAGAGACTTGTAACCTGTGTGTTTACGACCCACTGCCAAAAGTAATAAGATTGGTGCAAAAGCCTCGTAATTCAGTAATAAAGTAGATGCAAAGGCATCGTATTTCAGTAATAAGACTTGATGCAAAGGCATCGTATTTCAGTAATAAGACTTGATGCAAAGGCATCGTATTTCACTAGTAAGACTTGATGCAAAAGTATCGGGAATTTATCAGTAATTTTGTATGTACAATAGCCCAAGTATAAAGTAAAGTACTAAGATTTCAATAATGAAACCCACATTGGCTCTTAAGCTCATGACCCCGAAGCTAGACGTACTAAAACTTGCCCCAAGTGAGTGTTTACCAGACACTCGTAATATATTAGACATGAAATGCATTCGTAATTCCGTTGGAGCAACCCAAACACGAATGGAGGAGTCACCCTCAATAGATCTATTCACTCACTCTCGCTCGTACTGTAATTAACGGTCCATGAAATAAAGGGGACTTGTCGTGACGTGGTAATAAGACTACTTAAGCAATGTAAGAACTTTATACTTTGGCATTGTACAAAAATAGTTAAAGCAACGTATTCTTCCCCATAAGTAATTCAAATCGTATAACAGCATAAAACAAGTATTGAAGCATGTATCTCCCCCAAAGAGTTTATAAAGTCATTAACAAGTAAAAGTGGGGCTATGACTCACCTGATATGATGGTACCATGAACATGTAATGAGCTGAAAAACAAGGCGCGCACACTAGCCGCAACCTAATATGAATGATGAACGATCTACTTTATATCATGAAATGATGTTATGAATGTCCATGCACATGTTTCCTATACCACTCTACTCTTTGAAAAACACTTGTTGTTATCAAAAATATATATTCCAAGACTTAGGAAAAATATGGCTATTAGAAAAATAAAACTAGTTGCAATATATATACTTATATATATATCGTGTGTACCAATGTTTGTGTTGAAATCCTCGGTTTGAAATCCTTGAAATAACGCCTTGTAGTGATGAAAATGTACTTGTAATAACTAATACATCATTAGTTATGAAATTGGATACTTGGTTAATATTTCTAGAAAATCTAGAATTTAGTACGTAGTGTTATTATTATTTCAAAAAGCTGCCAATTATAGAGGGTTTTTGCCGATATTGAAACGTGAATATCTTTGTCGTTATAAGCCCGTTTTATTTGTTCTTTATATCCACGGTTACGTCTTAGTAAGTAGTAATATATTTTGGAAAGCTTGGCTCCTCCGGGTTACGTCTAAAGCCTCTTTTTGTCCGACGAAAAACGTCCAACAGCATGTATTTTTCCGGAAAATAGTTTTCGTCAATAAACTTGCAAAAATCATAACTTCTTCGTTATAAACTCTTTTTAATCCGTTCTTTCGCCTACGGATTCGTTTTTGAAAGTATTTTCTAAAAATTTTGCCAAAGTTTACTTTGTATTTACTGATTTTCCAGAATTTACCAAAATGGGACAGAATGTATATTTACTTGTTACAAATCCATTTCCAAGGTTCAAAACTAGTTTTTACTTCAACCAAATCTCTTGCAAACGCCACAAATCTATACTAATCCTACCATACACCTTCTCAGGGTGCCATGGGTTCCTAATCACTAGTAATCATGTTAATTTTACAAAGAAACACCTAAATCAAAATCTAGGGTTTGTATGTTCAAAAAGTTAACAAAAATAATGTGGTATAGCTAACTTGTACATGAAATTAAGCATGAATACTATAAGATACATATGTTAATTAGATGAAATCATGAAAATAAATTTGATAACTCACTTTGAAATAATGGGTGATTAGATGATGAGAAACCTTGGATTACTTGTGTTTTTGTTGTATGATTCTTGATTAGGATGATGAAATGAACAACTTTGATGCTTTGTACTAAGAAAAATAATGGATTTTGGTTATGGATGGAGGTTGGGTCGTGGTTATGGAGAAGAGAAAGGGAAAGATGAAAACTTTTGGATCTTGAAAAAGTGAGGTTATGATTCTTGTATATTAGTAAGTTTATGTTTTGGAAGGTTTATTGTATTATAAGGTTACATATATGCATGTGGTAAAAATGAAAGTCATGTGGTCTTGAGATGGTCATATGGCCGGTTTTCAATGTGAAAAGAAGTTGCAAAATCAGTTTTGATCACTTAGAAAATGTAGTGTATTATTAGTTGTAGTTTAGTGTAAGTATTAGTTATAATCGGGTACCGGGTTTGCTAGAAATAAATGTTAACGAAGTTAACCGGGACTTAATAAAGTCATAAAAATGTTAAAAATATGTTGGGTACAAGTACTGAGTGTTCGAGTGATTATTGTTTAGTTTTCACGAAAACTGTCGTAATATTCATAAGCTTACGTTATAAATAAAATAAATTTCCAAAATACTGAGTAAATGAATGTTATAACTTTTATGATGATAAAATGGATATAAAAATATGTCGGGACCATTGTGGGAATATTTAGATATATTCGTCGTGTTATAAACCGGGTGTTAACGTTTATTATAAATAATTATAAGAAAAACGTTAAATGTATCAAATATATAAATTTGAAAATCCTAAGAGTGGTATAACATGAATATGCTGTTATGATGATATGCAGACTATCTCCAGTCCGTATGCAGTGTCCTTACTGATAATGCATGAATTCGCACCTGAACCAATACGGTTACGCGAATTTGAATACCCGTAAACTAAATTTACGATGAAATGTGTAATGCAAGTGAATAGTGAAAACTTTTCCGGCAATGAATAGTGTTTAGTGAATAGTAAAATTCTCAAATGTTTCTCAGAATGTCAAACTGACACCAAAAATGATGAATAGTAAACTGATGAATAGTGTTTTGATGAATAGTGTTTTTCCAAAGTTCGGGATATGACCTGAAATGACCTGAAATGGTGAGTTGTGATAGTCTTCCCCTCTAAAAGGAACTTCGTCCCGAAGTTCAGTTTATGTTGGTTTCTGAAAACATATTGGTGAAAAGTGATGATATTCGAGAATTCCAGCGAACTCTAACGATAGGAATTCGACTCTGCTTCAACTGATCAACCTAACTGTCCATGATTTCTACTTGTTCTCCTGCAAGGTTTATGTTTGACTTTGGGTTGGATTCCTTTCCAAATGGAATTATGAGTGACAATTCTGAAAAGCTGATAATACGTGGTTGTGTAATCCTGTTGCTGTTGTTCTCTAACAAGGCTCAAGTCTGACGGCCACTAGGCCTACCCAGTTTGAAATATTACATGGTCCAGTGTATATCTCGGGTTTAACTTTCCAAGTTTTCTGAATGATATCATGCCTTTCCTAGGCAGAACTTTCTGTATAACTCTGCTTACCAACTTGAAGTTTTAATGGTTTACAACTTTATCGAACTTGTAACTAATTCTTGATTTGTAGGAAGTTCCTGGTTATTTCATGAATACTTACTGGACTAGTGAGTTGGGCTTTTCCAAATTTCTATCCGTCAATGAATGTTGGCACTTCGACCATAGAGTGCTCCAAATGGTTTAGTCTCTAAGCTCGTGTGGTAACTATGGTTGTAAAGGAATCTGATTTATGGTAATTGGTTAGTCCAACCATTTCTTGAGTCAATCACTCATGCTCTGAGCATATCTCCCTATGTTTGAATCGTTCTCTAATTCTGACCATTGGTTTGCAGATGATAGGTGGTGTGGTTCCAAAGAAATCTTAATGTAATCGCTAGGTGTTTGAGGTGAATTAAATTCCTCTATTAGAAATAATTGAAATGGATATCATGAATCTTGTAGAAAATTTACAAGGTTAAGTCCGTCAAAGGGTGTTGTTGAAAATAATAGATTAGGATAAGGTTGTGATCCTTTGCAGGATGTCATGAATTGAGTCTTTCTCCAACTACGATGCTTAGTCTCCATTACTAAGATTTTCCCCAAGCTCTATGTCATCAAATCACAAAATCCTAAATGTATAAGTGATGTAATATAGTGATTGATTTACCAAAGATCGATGTTTAAAATTTCTTAGCGTCCAATAGTTTTGTAGAGATTAACCAAAAGGAATTTGCTTGTCAAAATAAGTGCCTCAGAAAAGTATTTCTTACAAGATATATGTTTTGCATAACTGTAGTTTGGAGAAAAATCCATGTAAAAGTGAAAGTATGAAGACGATAAAATAGCCAGGTAGGTATGTCTGCACAATTGTATAAATGTCTAATATGTTTGAATAAAGTCTATTGGTGAGTCCATGTTCAATTGAATGTTCTACAGTCTTGGTTAGGAGATTGGATTTATCTCTATGGTGTGGCTTAGTGAGCACTCGTATCGAAAATAATCTTGTAATTCAGTCAAGCCAATACTTTCTAGATGATAGAATTTTTGGTGATCAGGCCAGTGATTGTGGTTCAAATAGTTTGGTGATATCCTGGGAATTCTGTTGAGTTTTGAAATGGTCTTAATGTACCGAGAGATTCTCCTTATAGATGGTATGGAAAGTCTTTCCTAAGGAGGTCATTGATAATATCCACTTATCAATACAGGGAATAGTGTGCGATGAGTGGCATAGGAATCCATAAAGTGTCAGCTAATTCTATATATACATGGGGATGGGAAAGGGAAATGATAGTGATGGTGAGAAGGGAAGAGACTGTAACAACTGCGACAAAATGATATTGTGATAAAAGAAAATACTGTGATGTAAGTGTATCATGCATAGACGTGAATGTTCATGAGATGAAATGATCAATTGACGTGCTTCCAAGCGGCGGTTCACGAGGTGATGAAAAGTATGAATGTTCTGACAATGAGGGTATACACACACATGCATGAAACATTTGGAAAATGAGTAAAGGATTCAATCCAGACAAAATTTTATTATAACCATTCTCAGTGTTGCAAAATTCATTTCTGAGTCAGACATAGGTGGTCAGCCTATATCTCACTATCCCGGGTTGAATATAGATGACCAGTCTATATTCCACTGAGGTTCCATGAATTTTGAAATACTCAGCTCAGTTATACTAATACTATGTCCTTCACAAATACCAAGACGTTCTGAAAGACAAAAGCAAATGACCAAACTCGAGGTCAAATGATGAAACTATGCAAGGAAAAACATAATGCGGTGACCTATATGATACGTGAACATGCTTATATGAAAGACAATTATAGTAATCAACTATAATAAATGAATATAATATATCAGGTAATGAGACACAAATCTCATCACCTATGTCAGCAACTAACCACAAATGAGGCTTCAGCTTGGCAGGCAGGCACATGACGGTCATAGGGTTAAGTTTTCTTGAAAGTAGCTATAGTCTAGGTTTTAAAAACACTTAGTTCGCTATAGCCAAAGCTCTGGTACCAATCTGTCACACCCCCAAAATCGGGTCCAGCGGAAGCATACATGTAGCTGGGGTGTAACTCAATTGATAACAACACAAGTACAAAAAGGTTTTCACTTCAATCATTTAGAATAAAATAGATTAATCAAAATGTTGAATTTACATTGTCAAAAGTAGTGCGGAAGTAGGCCCTTAAAATAATTTAAAACGGTCCCCAAATGAATAATCAGAGTCTTCTATGACCATGCCATGCCCTGCCAAAACCTCCTGTAGCGTGCCATTGCTTAAAACCTGAAAATACATGCTAAAGTGTCAACACAATGGTTGGTGAGTTCATAGAGTCTTGTGAAAAAGAATGTAATGCATATGGATGAAGTTTTCCCAGCAAAGGCATCATAAATCCACTTAGTTCCAAGTCCTGTCATAAGAGACTTGTAACCTGTGTGTTTACGACCCACTGCCAAAAGTAATAAGATTGGTGCAAAAGCCTCGTAATTCAGTAATAAAGTAGATGCAAAGGCATCGTATTTCAGTAATAAGACTTGATGCAAAGGCATCGTATTTCAGTAATAAGACTTGATGCAAAGGCATCGTATTTCACTAGTAAGACTTGATGCAAAAGTATCGGGAATTTATCAGTAATTTTGTATGTACAATAGCCCAAGTATAAAGTAAAGTACTAAGATTTCAATAATGAAACCCACATTGGCTCTTAAGCTCATGACCCCGAAGCTAGACGTACTAAAACTTGCCCCAAGTGAGTGTTTACCAGACACTCGTAATATATTAGACATGAAATGCATTCGTAATTCCGTTGGAGCAACCCAAACACGAATGGAGGAGTCACCCTCAATAGATCTATTCACTCACTCTCGCTCGTACTGTAATTAACGGTCCATGAAATAAAGGGGACTTGTCGTGACGTGGTAATAAGACTACTTAAGCAATGTAAGAACTTTATACTTTGGCATTGTACAAAAATAGTTAAAGCAACGTATTCTTCCCCATAAGTAATTCAAATCGTATAACAGCATAAAACAAGTATTGAAGCATGTATCTCCCCCAAAGAGTTTATAAAGTCATTAACAAGTAAAAGTGGGGCTATGACTCACCTGATATGATGGTACCATGAACATGTAATGAGCTGAAAAACAAGGCGCGCACACTAGCCGCAACCTAATATGAATGATGAACGATCTACTTTAGATCATGAAATGATGTTATGAATGTCCATGCACATGTTTCCTATACCACTCTACTCTTTGAAAAACACTTGTTGTTATCAAAAATATATATTCCAAGACTTAGGAAAAATATGGCTATTAGAAAAATAAAACTAGTTGCAATATATATACTTATATATATATCGTGCGTACCAATGTTTGTGTTGAAATCCTCGGTTTGAAATCCTTGAAATAACGCCTTGTAGTGATGAAAATATACTTGTAATAACTAATACATCATTAGTTATGAAATTGGGTACTTGGTTAATATTTCTAGAAAATCTAGAATTTAGTACGTAGTGTTATTATTATTTCAAAAAGCTGCCAATTATAGAGGGTTTTTGCCGATATTGAAACGTGAATATCTTTGTCGATATAAGCCCGTTTTATTTGTTCTTTATATCCACGGTTACGTCTTAGTAAGTAGTAATATATTTTGGAAAGCTTGGCCCCTCCGGGTTACGTCTAAAGCCTCTTTTTGTCCGACGAAAAACGTCCAACAGCATGTATTTTTCCGGAAAATAGTTTTCGTCAATAAACTTGCAAAAATCATAACTTCTTCGTTATAAACTCTTTTTAATCCGTTCTTTCGCCTACGGATTCGTTTTTGAAAGTATTTTCTAAAAATTTTGCCAAAGTTTACTTTGTATTTACTAATTTTCCAGAATTTACCAAAATGGGACAGAATGTATATTTACTTGTTACAAATCCATTTCCAAGGTTCAAAACTAGTTTTTACTTCAACCAAATCTCTTGCAAACACCACAAATCTATACTAATCCTACCATACACCTTCTCAGGGTGCCATGGGTTCCTAATCACTAGTAATCATGTTAATTTTACAAAGAAACACCTAAATCAAAATCTAGGGTTTGTATGTTCAAAAAGTTAACAAAAATAATGTGGTATAGCTAACTTGTACATGAAATTAAGCATGAATACTATAAGATACATATGTTAATTAGATGAAATCATGAAAATAAATTTGATAACTCACTTTGAAATAATGGGTGATTAGATGATGAGAAACCTTGGATTACTTGTGTTTTTGTTGTATGATTCTTGATTAGGATGATGAAATGAACAACTTTGATGCTTTGTACTAAGAAAAATAATGGATTTTGGTTATGGATGGAGGTTGGGTCGTGGTTATGGAGAAGTGAAAGGGAAATATGAAAACTTTTGGATCTTGAAAAAGTGAGGTTATGATTCTTGTATATTAGTAAGTTTATGTTTTGGAAGGTTTATTGTATTATAAGGTTACATATATGCATGTGGTAAAAATGAAAGTCATGTGGTCTTGAGATGGTCATATGGCCGGTTTTCAATGTGAAAAGAAGTAGCAAAATCGGTTTTGATCACTTAGAAAATGTAGTGTATTATTAGTTGTAGTTTAGTGTAAGTATTAGTTATAATCGGGTACCGGGTTTGCTAGAAATAAATGTTAACGAAGTTAACCGGGACTTAATAAAGTCATAAAAATGTTAAAAATATGTTGGGTACAAGTACTGAGTGTTCGGGTGATTATTGTTTAGTTTTCACGTAAACCGTCGTAATATTCATAAGCTTACGTTATAAATAAAATAAATTTCCAAAATACTGAGTAAATGAATGTTATAACTTTTATGATGATAAAATGGATATAAAAATATGTCGGGACCATTGTGGGAATATTTAGATATATTCGTCGTGTTATAAACCGGGTGTTAACGTTTATTATAAATAATTATAAGAAAAACGTTAAATGTATCAAATATATAAATTTGAAAATCCTAAGAGTGGTATAACATGAATATGCTGTTATGATGATATGCATACTATCTCCAGTCCGTATGCAGTGTCCTTACTGATAATGCATGAATTCGCACCTGAACCAATACGGTTATGCGAATTTGAATACCCGTAAACTAAATTTACGATGAAATGTGTAATGCAAGTGAATAGTGAAAACTTTTCCGGCAATGAATAGTGTTTAGTGAATAGTAAAATTCTCAAATGTTTCTCAGAATATCAAACTGACACAAAAAATGATGAATAGTAAACTGATGAATAGTGTTTTTCCAAAGTTCGGGATATGACCTGAAATGACCTGAAATGGTGAGTTGTGATACATTCCAAGCAAAGAAATCATCAGCTAGTGTCAATAGATGGTGAGGCACGTTTAAAAACTCTTCACGGCCCATAAATATAAGCTCGCACACAACCAAAAGACATACCCTTACGACATCTTCATCGTTCAATGCAACCCAGCGTTGTTCATTCTGAACAACAGCCCATAGCTCGCTGGCCTTTACACTCTTTGTTTTTTTGGATTTCTTCTCAGGAAACACACGGTAAGTAAAACAACTTTGCCTACTATCTTCAGGAGGAAGATTGCCACATCTAAAACCAGTAATTAAACAAAACTTACGCCGACCAAAATGAAGTTCCTGATTACCTACTTTGTAAATTAAATCTGGGGAAGAAATAGTTACTTGTGGCACAAAAACTTGATGTTGAAGAACATAATTCAACAAATAATTATCATTGGGGCTATGGGGGATATCTAACCAACGCCCAAAGACACTATTCCTAAACATAATATCACGATTTGGGTGGGCTGCCAACTTAGCTTTAATCTTTACCAGGTAATGCATCTTAGACCGGACACTAACTTTTGCATCAAATACCTCGGTTGCAATTGACATATCTGGAACTGCTACAGTTAGGGTTTCTGAAAAAAAATTGAAATGCAATATGTGTTTGATTGTGCTGGGGAAGTTTGATCGGGTATATGTTCTTGTTTTTTGTGGTTCGCTCTTTTTTTTTCTTTTGTTTGGGAAACTGCTACTAATTTTTCTAATACTAAAAGGTTTATTCTGTGTTTGATTTAGATTGTGTTAGTTTGTATTTTGAATTTTATGTTTTTTTAAACACAAAGTCGCATATTGTAGATTTTTTTTACAACTTGCATATATTAAAAAAGTAATTAAAAGTACAAATCGCATTAAAAGTAGTAAAACTATCAAGTCTAAATTAAAAAATTCATTAAAGTACAAAGCGCATAAAAAGTACACCTATCTAATCAAACAACATTTGTACAAAGCGCATAAAAAGTTCTTATACTATTTCAAATATCAAGTCACTTAAAAAAAATTGTACAGGTTGCATAAATAAAAAGTACACCTATCTAATCAAACAAAAGTTGTACAAATCGCATAAAAAGTACTAATACTATTGCACATGTCAAATCGAAATAAAGTTTGTACTGTTCGCATAAAAGGTACAAATACTATTTCAAATGTCAAATCGAAATAAATTGTACAAGTTGCATAAAAAATTAATGTATATTTTATTTTCAAAAATTGTACAAGTTGCATAATAGTACACTTACACATAGTACTAGTTGTAAGAATAAAGACACTTACACACATGTACTTGTGTCTTACATACACTTGTAAAAGTGTACTTGGTACTAGGACATGTGGCAACATGGTATTGGTTTGTACGATTCGCTTAGGTTACAAAAGTCGCAATGGGACAAATGCGAAATGTTAAAAAAAAAGGCAAGACTTGAAGCATGGTGAAGCTCATGGGGCAAATACACAATTACCCCTTTTAAAAAATACTTTAAAATAAATGATTGGGTCCAATGGATTATATGCATGGGTCGGATGGGTTAGTTAAATTGTTAAAATGTTAATAACTCTATAATTTCACATGCATGGATTATTTCAAGTTTCTTTTCTGTATTAAAATGTTGAAAACAGAACCATCATTTGATGGTTTTAGTTCACTATAAAGTTTCTTTGATTTACAAAACAGAATTCACTTTTGTGGTTCTCCAACAAAAGTTCACATGATTTGAATTTAGACCGGTATGTTCACATTTGATTTACAAAAGTGTTTTCAAGTTTCTTTGTTGTATCAAAATTCACATTTTGACCAGTATTGCTAAATTGTTGTACATCATCTGATTGATTGTGTTTTAGAGCTGTATCCATGTTATCCAACTTGCATAGACGTAGTGAAGTTTTGTGTCATATAATAGTTGTTGATGAACATTTTAGGAGCAGGTGCAATAAAATTTGGGTTAGCTTATCTAAAAGAACTCATAACTCAATAAGGTATTTTAGATAAGCTAGTCCACAATGGCTTTGTAAACAGCATCCATTTGTGCCAAATAAGATGCTACTTGTCATAAGCTGTTTGATACTCAAAACAACTTTGATAATGCAACAACTGATTGCATTTTCAAGTGGCAGGTAATCGGTTTCTATTGGATTTATAAACTGAATAAAGTTTTCGATTTAGTTTGGGATGAAATTAGGTCCATATTGTTTAGATGTTTGATGTCTCAGTTAAGGTGAGTTTTCGATTTAGTTTAGGATGCTAATTATGATGAAAACCTTAACGTTTTTGGGAATTGCAACTAAATGTCGTTATTTAAATTAGTTATTTCTAGTGTTCGTTTAAGTAATTCGACTTGTACTAGCATGCTTAGGTTCTTATTTTGCTAAAATAGTCATGAGTCGGAATCATTATATGCCCAATCTTATATTGGTGGGAGATTTCTTATTGTATTGATAATCAAGCTAAAAACTTATTACAACAATCAAAACTTGTTTTCTGCCTTTCCAATGGCAATATCAGGTCAATTTATAGACCAAAAAGAAACTAACAGACCTTTATTGATATTCATGCTGTAGCACATATTTAGTCATCTGGTTCACTAACTAGTGATTTCTCAAATTGTCGTGTTTGCTCAACTGGTTGTATGGGTTTGGTCAAATTTACATTCTTTTGATAGATCATAGCCTAAATAAGTTTCTTACTTGGAAGATAATATAGTTTTAGATGCTGTAGCCATTTATCGTCTTTGCTTGACTGGTTGTGAGGCTCAAGGAAATGGGTTGTGGTCAGATTTACAAGCTTTTGATAGATCATTGCTTCATTTAGTTTCTTGTTTGGAAGATAATATAGTTTTAGATGTTCTGCACATAATTTTTCGACTCACGTAGATGTAGAATTACATGTGTAGCTTATAAGCAATGTGACCTGACAATATTGGTATAAAACTTTCAGCAATTTGTGCATTTGAGAAAGTGTCATTTATTGTAGTTTAGTATTTCAATGTTGTTGGTTGCCCTTACTCATTCTCCCGACATCTGAATAATTATGAGATGAAATGAGAGTATCCAGATGTGAATTAAGTAGAATTGGTTGCAAAAAGATTCACAAGGAATATGTTGCTTGTGAATCTTGTGATAACCATGCCCAATGTAAGATTCAAGGTTTACTTGAAGATAAATGTAGTTATGTTTTTACTGTATATGATTATATGGTTTGATAATGTATTACATAAGTTGCATAGTAGCTTGATTACAGGTTGTCACAAAGGGAAATATAACGGTTCCACCCGACCCGACCCAACCCAACCCAACCCGTTTGACCCATGACCCATTTGACCCATTCATAAATTATGATCCGTTTGACCCATGACCCAAACCGACCCGACCCAACCATTTGCCACATCTACTTATAGCTTTGCATTTGGGATTTTGATGATTAATCTTTTATGGTTATGGTTATGTAGATGATTTGCATCAAGCTGGGAAAATCATCTTCGTCTCTTCACGGGTCAAGAACACATGCATGAACTATTATGCTCTTACGATTCCTTCATGAATAAAAACTCTCCAAATATCTTCTGATATACGAGTCTACTGGTGTTAGGGGTTTGTTGAGAAGATTTATCCATGAAGAGTAGGAGTCTTGTCCCTTAAAATATGGATTTAATTATTTAGCCCAAACCTATTAGTTATAGAATTTAACTGCACATTTGATTTAAAGACTCGCCTTTCCGTAACCTAACCTTGTCCCTTTACCTTGGCTAGACCTCAAAAGAGTGAATTGTTTTAGATAACTTGATAAACATGATTTGTAGTATGTGCCTTTGTAATATAGATCTACTACAGCTTTAGATGCAGTGAACCACACCTCATTTTGGTCTCAAAAAAAGGATCTCAATTTTGTCCGCGCGATCGTAGACCGTTTAGAACTCCATGAAAATACACTCGTAGTAGTAATTGAGAACGCTTTTTACACGCATACATTTTTATACACAAATCAATAAACTTGAGAATTAATTCTTGGTGACAATACACATATTGCAAGCATATTGTTTTTTTTCTTCTCATTATTGAAAAGCATCAGACTTTTACTATATGTAACAATGATTTTTGTTCATGTACAAAATTATTTATTTAACACCAACAAAGTGGATTTGTTATTATGCAATTCGTTTCTTATCATATCATATTATAATAAGATTTATAAGCTTCTATCGTGAGTCTCTTTTGTACAATGTGAAGTTCAAAAAATACTCATTGTTTATGGTTTAATATACATCTCAAATGCTATTCTGTAAATATTACATAACACATCAAGTGTTCGACCCACCCGCGAGTAAAATTTGATGGGTTACCCGCTCATCACGGACGGATACCCACGGGTTATAGGTTTATCACACCCATTGTCACCCCTACTCTTCAATTTACCTACACCTCGATTTTTCAAATAATATAAACAAACAAAAATAACACACACCAGACACCACCCGATGGCCACAGCTGCTTAAGCCAACCATTTGAGTTGTAAAGATGTTCCATGCATGATCAATGACCACCCCTTAATCTAGTCAACACGTACCCTTTCACACAAGCGCCACACCCTATCTTAGCATTCGTAATTCAAATACTTTCAATCAATTTCTATCCATATATGCAGTACCATTGAATTTAATTTTGCATATGTTGCAACGCACTATAAGAAAAATACAAGTGTTACAAAGAGTATTTGTAATGTAGTGTCATGTCATGTACAACTTTATATTACAAAGCTTCATACACCTTCGCCTTCTGGGAAAACAAATAAAAAATTGCTCTTCATACCAAAACTAACCTTGCAGACTTATTCGAGTCAACAAAAATACTAGCAGTCAACAAGCTACTTTCCTTCAGCATGTTGGAAAAAACATGAGACAAAGGCATTGAAAGTTGGGTTTTCATCAACTCAACAAAAAGGTCTACTTTCTACGACAACCGAAGTTCAAGAATGCGAATTTAATTCACTAGAAGAAAGGTTAACATAAGGGGTAACAACTAAGAAAGCCATTGAAAATCTTTTATGTGAACAAATGTTGGAATTTCACTAAAAGCACAACCTTTTTTTTTATAACATAAGCAAGGAAAGATGACTAGCCAGAATGGCGGAATTTTGCCTCTGGAGGAACTATCACCCTCCTCTGTGCAACAAAAAAAATATGAATATATGAGTTTTTTCTTAAATAGAAGAAGAGAGAATTATTTTGATAATTGAAATAACTGAAGATCACCTTTCCACCAACTTTGATCCCCTCAACAGCGGAATACATGGCTGGAGGAGGTTTTGGTGCAGCTTGAGCTGAAAATAAACCATTTGGGTTGTCTACATAATCACGTTTTCGTTCCCTTCCAGGGGTAGCTCCAACCTTAAACTCGTAAGGCTACTTAAGGTCATAAAAAGGAACATGTCAGGATACCAAACCATCCATGTCACAATGTCAACAGTATAAAAACAAAAAAAATAAAGTAACTCCCAATACCGTCTTTCACGGGTTATGGGTCCCAATATCATCTTCCACGGTGTATGGGGGAGGTTGAGACGTAGACAGCCTTACCCCTACCTAAGGTAGAGAGGCTGCTTCCGGTTCTACCAAAAGTAGAAAAGGACCTCCGACCTTGCAAGGGGTGAAGATCGAACCGTTGACCTCTGTCTCCAGAGGCAAGGGTGTTAACCACTTAATCCAACCTTGCTCTTTTACAATGTCAACAGTATATACAAAGTTAAGTAATCATTTTTATGATTATTTGAACTAGAGAAGCGTTTACAAACTTGTGCAAAAACATAATGATACGCCCATCCTCACAACCCAAAAGAATCTTCACATTTGACTTTAAGTGTCAATTGTCAAGTGAGAACTCTTACGTTGGGGTTTTGGATGTGCGTTTAAGCTGATTATTGCAACTCTAAATCGCGATTAGTGGTTTTGGAGTATTTCGGTAGAAGTGCTTATAATTGTCATAATGTATTGGCTGCATTAAGAGAGTGAATAAAGAAATTAGAAACAAACCTGTGCAATGGTCCGGTTTCCAGCTAAAATTTTAGACTCCCTGCTTGAAACTGCTGTAATTTTGTTATAAACACAATCAAAGTGCACCTGCACAAAGCCAATATACTTGTAATGAGACCCCAACCCAAAACAAGCTATTAAGGATCATTTTGTTTTAAAAAAAAATGTGAGTCAAACTAGCCAGGCATGTTTTGATATGTGCTAAATACATTGTGTGTTTCAACCCGAACCATTACCCAAGAAAAACACAATTACAATCAAATTTCACATGAAAAATGAATGCTCGACACAAACCTGAACCATTCATCCCTTTTCAGCAGTTGGACCTTTTCCTTCAATGAGATCATAATATTTCAGCCCATCAGCTGTTTCAAACATCATTAAATTATTAGCAACAAAAATCTCCTTTTTCTTAGACATAATCCTTTATTTAACTTTTAATCGCAAACAGCTTTAGTACGCATATCCAAACAGACACCTAAAGTTGCATTGGCTTTCCTCTTCAAATGTCCACTTCCAAATCCGCTAAGTTTATCCCTTGACTAGCTTCTGAATTCTAAAGAAGACTATATTGACAAAAAAAGTCAACATCAGTCTCATACTTCCAAAATGATGGTAAGAGGGTGTTTGGACATGCGTTTTCACATTGATTTTATAATGTGAGTTCTAGGGGTGGAAACTAGCCGAGCTGAGTTCGAGCTTGCCAGAGCTCGAGCTCGGCTAGTTTAAGTTTTAGGAAGCTCGAGCTTGGCTCATTCAGAGCCTTGTATTTTAAGCCCGAGCTCGGCTCGTGGTATATTATACAGGCTCAAGCTCGGCTCGTTTTTACGATGCGCCAATGAAAATTTAAAGCTTGCCTCGAGCTAGGCTTGTACTCCATAGTATATCTATTTTGAGCTCATGAATAAGCTTGTTATTGAGCTCGTTAATAAGCTCACCTATAATACATATGCACAACGTATTATATATGTTTAATATTTAAAATTCCGTAGGAGTCTGGGCAACTTTTGACAGTTTTCCTAGACTTTTTTAGAGTATCTGCTTGACTCATCATAGATAGAAAGTAACTGAATCAACGAATTCATAAGTAAGCATATTGGAATTGTTATCTTTTACACATTTACTCCGTTAGCATACCGGATTTAGAAGCCTCTTAATATTGTGGTAAAATGTCATGAGATATTACTTGGAACAGAACACGAAGCATGAATAAGATTGTATTATGCTTGTTTACTTAGATTATGATAGCAAAGATACGAACTTGTCATCTACCAAGTAACTTTGCTTCAGTAAAAATATACCTTGTCAACGAGTTCATAGCCAACTTTGAGCCTTACGTCTTGTTCTTTCAGAAAATCTAGAATGTTCCACACCAACTCGAGAGCTCCATGTGGTGTTGGCTGGTTATGATGCACAAGTAGCATTAAGATAGCATAAGAATTGATGAAAGTTATCGATGCTTTAAGTTTAGGAAAGTATTTAGTACAAATAATGTTTTCCCAATCATGTAGCTGATAATACCCCATTTAACCCCTCCTTCCCGCGAACCCAGTTTCCCATAATTGCTTATATGTAGCCTAAAAGACTCACCTGATTCAACTCTTGGTCAATATCACAACGCCCTTTCAGAACAAAGTTCACAAACCGATTGGATGCCATCGGATATGCCTTTTTTCCACGTAGGGTACAACGGAGTTTTTCATCTTTATCATAGTGTGATCCAGCTCCAAGACTAGCTGACAGCTGTATCGAGTAAGTAGATGTGTTATCATCATGTAAATTAGGACATTTAAACATCTTCGGTAATGGTAGTAAAAGTTTGGAGGGACAATCAGGTTAGCTAACGGGTCAAAACAGGTTACTTTTTAGTAAATTGAGACATGTAAACATCTTCGGTAAAGGTAGTAAAGTTTGGAGGGACAATCACGTTAGCTAACAGGTCAAAACAGGTAACTTTTACTTTTATAATAAATTGGGACATGTAAACATCTATATCGCCAAACAGCTTTATAAAAATATAAGCTCCAGCTTTTGGATTACTATAATATAAGCCCCAACCCAAGCCCCAGCTCCAACCCATTTCGCCAAACATAGTATAGGTGGGTGTGGGAGTTGACTTTAAAAAAATAAAATGTACATAAATTCTATAAATTCGAGCCAATGAAACGAGTATATATCCCAGCAACTCAGAGAGTCGTGTTTATTAGTTACTTTCAACATAAATTTTGAACATTTTATTAACACCGATACTCTATAAAAATTTCTAATAATGATGTTAACTACGTGATAATTGAAAAACAAAATAATAATAATTATGAAAATTAAAAGAAATTGAGACCTGAAGAAGAATGTTGGAATCCCTAAATAGAAGCTTCTGCTTCGCATTTATTCTGAGGGCGCTCACATTTCCGGCGTACTTAACCGTGGGAGAAGGGGGATCGTAGTCACCGATCTTCCTGAGAGCACTTGATTCTCGACCATATCTAATTGAAGTATCCATTTCCAACTCTCAATCACAACAATCTTTATTTATTTTAAACCAACCTCCCTCCCTCCCTCCCTCCCTCCCTCCCTCTCTCTCTCTCTCTCTCTCTCTCTCTCTCTCTCTCTCTCTCTCTCTCTCTCTCTCTCTCTCTTTTTGGCGGAGATATCTTTTCAAATATACCCTACTTGTACCATACACAATACCCTTACTAGCAGGTACCCGCGCGATGCAGCAGAGGGTACCATGTGATTATATTTTCTGGCAATATAATCACCCTATGCATAAACCACCCTTAAATAGTAAACTATCCAAAGGTAAAATAGTCCCTCCATTCAACATATCAAGAAGGACCATTTTACTGTTGTGTTAACACATCCAAGCGCCGTTGATATTAACTACAAAAGATAACATGATCCAAACACCACTCACACTCGTATACACCATTCAGACAAACGCCGTTAATACACTTGTTATTCCCTCTTACACACACATAAGAAAAACCCAACTCACCACCACCGCCATCTACCCAAAACACTGAAACTAACACTGCCCTCATCTTCACTTCCTAGCCGAACCACTTATACATTTACCGTCGTCAAAAGTGTAGACTGCACAAACAATAGTCTATATTTTCTAACTAAAATGTCAAGACAAACAAATCTGTCCAGGATTTTTATGCAACTAATCCCATGACATACCTTCAATAACTTTAAAATAATGGGAACATAAGAAGTTAGACTGGGTAAGCAGGCCAACCTATGCTGACCCATTAACCAACTAAACCATCTGCTTTGCCACCTCTAACTCCGATAACTTCAAACCCAATCAGTTTCAATCGGTCAATAGACATCTGATCAACCGATTCACTATATCACAATCAGATTAAACCCAATAACAGAACACTTAAGGCAAAAATTGCAACAAATGACTAACCATAGTAAATTTGAATAAACAGAAGCATATACTAAATACCTGAATTCAATAGTTACAGTTACTGCTTCTATGAACCTATTAATCGTTTTTCTTTTCATTCTTGGTTTTTCATTTAAATCGGACTCTGACCAATTAAAAAACAACATGATAAGTTGATGATCTCATAGATTGTATCTCACATCCCATCTTCCACTAATATCAGCATTGAATGTCCAATTATTTTCCCTTAATTGTACATATGGAATCTGCAAAAAGATTGAAAATAAGGGCACGAATTTAAAAAAGATTTCAAATGAATTAAAGGACGAAGTGATGGACTTGACAAAATGACACGTGGATACAGATAAAGCTGGGATGAATGAGATGACATAACCAAAATAATACAAGGTATTTCTTGATTTAACAGTGTACAATAATATAAGCCATGTGACAAATAAATTTGTCTATGTTTCCAACTCAATCATCCGGTAAAAAGTTTGACAGGAATTCTGGATTTCAGACAAGTCACCTTCCCGAATAGTGATATGGTGTCACGATAAACGGCTGCTCATTTCGTATCTTGAGTAAGTCCAGCAGGAATAGATCGTCTGCCCTAGCTCTAACTAATATATCTACTAACATAGTGCACTAGTGAAGTATTACAGCATGACACTGGTTTGGAAACACGAATAACCTGACCTGATTGAACCTATTCGTGTTCTGGTAAAAACGACACCACTAGTGACAATATAACTACGGAGTTGCTGCAAGAAAACTGATTTTTAAGATAAATGCAATATTACTAAACTGACCATTACTTAGATGATCATCCAATTCTTGTTAGTTGCAATAAAAGCTTTAAAAGGCACACCCAAAGACTAAAGACAGGACAGGTTCTGTTGGAGTCGATACACTTTGGGTACTTTTGACGTTTTCTCTAAACTTTTTTAAATGTTGTCTGCTTGACTCATCATAGATAGAACAAAACTGAATCGACGAAGTCAGCAGGTTGGAATTGGCAACTTTAGTTCTTATGCTGCACATTAACTCGGTTAGGATATTGCGTTTAGTAGCCTCTTAATATTGTGGTTAAATGTGACAAGAGATATTGGATAAGCAAATAACTTGAATAGAAAACAAAGCGTGAATAATAATGTACTATGCTTGTTTACTTAGATTATGATAGCAAAGAATCGAACTTGTCTTGTCTCAAGTAACTTTGCTTCAGTAAAAATATACCTTGTCAACGAGTTCATAGCCAACTTTGAGCCTTACGTCTTGTTCTTTCTGAAAATCTAGAATGTTCCACACCAACTCAAGAGCTCCATGTGGTGTTGGCTGGTTATAATGCACAAGTAGCATTAAGAGAGCATAAGAATTGATAAAGGTATCGATGCTTTAAGTTTAGTAAAGTATTTAGTACAAATAATTTTATCCCAATCTTGTAGCTGATAATACCCCATTTAACCCCTCTTTCCACGAACCCAGTTTCCCATAATTGCTTATATGCAGTATAAAACCAAAATACTAAAAAAATGAATATTGAGACTCACCTGATTCAACTCTTGGTCAATATCACAACGCCCTTTCAGAACAAAGTTCACAAACCGATTGGATGCCACCGGATATGTCTTTTTGCCACGTAGGGTACAACGGAGTGTTTCATTTTGATCATAGTGTAATCCAGCTCCAAGACTAGCTGACAGCTGTATTGAGTAAGTAGATGTGTTAACATAGTGTAAACTAGGACACGTAGACATCTTCGGTACAGATAGTAATTGGGTCAATGTTGTCACTTCTACTGAAGAAAGTAAACTTAAGCAGAGAAATAGTAGCATACATTAGGATAGAATTGCCTAACAAGTGCACAAAGAAAGGAAGGAGCTCCAGTCCCTGTATCGAGTTCTCCATTAAGCTGCAATATTAGCAATTGAAAAGTTTATAAGAATTCGCAAGTTTAAGCTAAAACATTACTAACACAAGTGGCGTTTTAGCCATAACTAGAGAAAGATAAAATGTGCATATGGAACACAAACATCATCTGAAGCATTAAGTATTTTTACGGGATCAAGTCCAATCCCACGTGTGTGAGATTGTATATAGTATAGGTGGGTGTGCGAGTTGACTTTCAAAATTCAAATTCGTACAAACGAGTATATATCCAAGCAATTCAGAGAGTCCTGTTTCTTATTTACTTTCAACATTAAGGATTAAAAGTTGCAAGTATTTACATTTATTTTGAACATTTCATTAACACTATAAAAATTTAATTTTTTTGAAACTTTAATTACCATTACCATAAATAATTATACATTGCTTATTTGTGGGCATTGCATAATAGAAGATAATTTCCACCACATTTGAAATGGCATTTCATGCCTATTTCCTGCGAACTATTTATAGAAGTCGAACCCACAAGGACGTTTAAGCTAGGGAAATAGACCTTGTTGTGAAAATATCTTAAATATAGTTTGGGGCGAGATAATTAGGATAAAATTGCTGACGAGTATAGTAAGGGTGTGTGTTTGTTTTGGCTTATATAGTCGGCTTATGCCTTATTTGGTTTTAGGCTTATGTTTCATATGCTCACTTTTTGTGCCTTATTTTGAAACTTTTCGACTTATATAAGCTTATTACGACATATTAAACTTATATAACAAGTCGAAAAGTATTAAAATAAGCCACAAAAAGTGAGCATATGAAACATAAGCCCAAAACCAAATAAGCCATAAGCCGAAACAAACACAAATATTATTTGGTGGTGATGTTATAAAGAAAAGCAAAATTGAAAATTCTAATAACGATGTTAACTATGTAATAATTGAAAAACAACATAATAATTAAGAAATAAAAAGAAATTGAGACCTGAAGAAGAATATTGGAATCCCTAAATTGAAGCTTATAAGAATATTAGCAATTGAAAAGTTTATAAGAATTCTGCTTAGCGTTTATTCTTACGGCGCCCACATTTCCGGCGTACTTAACCGTCGGAGAAGGGGGATTGTAGTCACCGATGTTCCTGAGAGCAGTTGATTCTCCACCATATCTAATTGAAGTATCCATTTCCAACTCCCAATCACAACAATCTTTATTTATTTTAAAACCCTCTCTCTCTTTCAGGCGTAGATATCTTTTAAAATATACCCTGCTTGTACCATACACAATACCCTTATATAGCAAGGGGTCAAATTAAAATGGTTTTTATATTTTCAAAACCCGGTTAGACCTGTCGGGTTTGAACTGATTTGGATCAGCCAAGTTTTTGAGATATATATCATTCCAAATATATATAAATTTTATTTTTGTGGAAGGCCGGGTTGACCCAATAGTCGAACTGATTGAATCGGTAACCTGGTAACTTGGCTGAGTCGATTAGAGACCCGATTTCAAAACATTGATTAAACAATAACACTATTTAAACCAAATTAATAAGATGCGTCATAAACGAAAATAACAATAAAAATTTATGGTGCGTTTAGTTGGAGAGAAATTCTCCATTTTTCCAAGAAATTTTTCATAAGAAAATGAAAAAACTGAAAATGCGTTTAGTCGCACCTTTTTCCAACAATTTTCAAAAAAAAAATGAAATTATCATTTTCTAAATTTTAACTAAGAAATTGAAAAGCCCATTCTACCATTCTCACTTTTTTCTTTCTTATTTTTTTTCTCAACTCCAAAAAAAAAAACACATGCATCATTCTACCCTAATCTCTCGTGTCATCCTCCACCACCAACCGTCACCGCTACCGCCCGCTGTTGCCGCCACCGTCGCAATTTGAGGTAATCTTCTTATCATTTTTAAAAAGAAAAATATAACTCCAACTAAACGGGTTCTCAAATTTCTCAACTCTTCTCCAGAGAAGAAAACTCATTCCTTTCTCAATGAATTTAGAAACTGAAAAAGAGGAAAATTTTTCTAGAATTAACGGCACCTTATGGTTTCCATAAATAGTTTACTTAATTTTTCCACTTTTCCACTTCGAGGATTTTTCCTTTATATATAATACTAGTTTATTAACCCGTGAAATTCATGGGATTAAATTGATAACCGTGAAATAGGAGTTTCGTTATTATTATGAAAATAAATATGTTTATATAAGCGATTGATTTGTGATTTTATGCGAATAATTGATATGCTAGATGTATGAATAGATAATAGTCATGTTACATAAGAATAAAATAAAGTTTAGAAACGTTACAAAAGGCATAAAATATCAAGATCTTGATCATACGATGTTAAGATTAAATTTGATCCGAGCTTACTTATTTTGAACCACAAACTAAAAAAACAATAAAGTTATGGATTATTTCTTATAGAATTTAAAAATAACATGTTACGACTCCTAACTAAATCATTCATCTAGAATCATTTTTAGTTAATATTACAAAACAGGTTGAACTATGTCTGGTGGTCATTCATTCCCATCTAAATACTTTCGGTTGTTCCATCGCTTAAGATACTATAAGCCTAAATCAAAACAAATGACAAACAAAACTAAATTCACACAATTAGCTCATGCTTTACTATCTTCATCTTTTTGCCACAGTAGTATGATCGCACCATCTAACGCTATTATTCAAGTAATCGAAATAAGTGTATACTGGAAAATGAAAACACACAAACTTTAATTCAATCAACTTGACATGAAAAAACATTCAACAAATTGAATCAAACAAATTAAGAAGACAATATAAAAAAACATA
>JARVZY010005993.1:0-27755 GCA_030686995.1 Artemisia argyi
CGATTATAGGTTGATTTGAGAGACAAGTATTGAGAGTATTTTTGCGACATATACTCACAAATTATGCTTACACGGTCTATCTATATTGCATCAGAAGTGTAAAGTACGGGTAATTTTGGCATGTACACACAATAGTATGATGATTTCGATACATCGCAACCATCAGGAAGGAGAAGAACATGCCAAAAGAAGTAGTGTTTCATCTCTAGTACGTTGGTTGATCGAGGGAATTATGCTTACACTATAACCGAAGAAGTACTAATGATGTGTACATTGGAGCGTATTACCAACCTTCTGTGCAATGTTATGTGAGTTATATTGTCATGATGCTCCCTGAACGACAACCATGTACCTACACTTTTGAATCTACTTTATCCGCTGCGTGATGAAAAGAGAGTTGTCGGTTCAGGAGGGAGCAGGAAAAAGAATAAAGGCTCACTAGTTAGGAGGGAGTAATAACCTAACTAGACCATTACAGTTGAAGTTCAGAGCTACAAAAGAGCTACAAAGACCTTTGCAGTCAGTACGCCGAGATCGTCGGAAGAGAGAACTTCAAGTCTGCCTCAGTATCTAGACTACAGAGACTCTGCGCTTCAACAACGTCAACATAGTTTACTATTGTTGCAATTTTACATTGTTAATGTATTTATAGGTCTCATTGTAACCATTCACGTGTGACGATATCTTGGAGGGAGATTGTTAGCCTCGCTTTTTTATAAAGATAACGTCACATACGTGAAATGGACTAGATATGTAGCAAGTTGTGCCAATAGGGACTACTTATGTTAACTAAGCAAACTTGTGATGTGTAGAGCCTATAAATACCCCTCATAACTCTCCATGAAGGGTGTGGGAAATTGTGTATCTTTACTTTCATTTTAATATATTCCATTTTTCTCCACCATCTCTCTACTTTCTCTTACTAGAAAGATGAATACTTTCATCATCTTTGATCAACCTCGACCCCCCGAACCACACGAATCATCTATATTATCGGTCCTACAAGAATCCTCATTCAAATAAAATAATAATAATAATAATAATAATAATAATAATAATAATAATAATAATAATAATAATAATAATAATAATAATAATAATAATAATAATAATAACTAAAAAATAAAAAAAAAATAAAAGAATTAGAAGTGTTAACCACTACAACATCCTTACTTGTCTACGAGTTCAAGCTAAGGGGTGTGTTTTGTAAAAGTAGCAGTGAGCTGTAAGCCGTAGCCACAGCTCACGACTCATCGCTCACAATTTCTTAAAAAAAAACATTGGAAAATGAGCATTCTTAATAAATATCGAAGCTCATAGCTCCATTGCCAAAAGAATAATAAAAATCAAAAAGCTCGTTACTCACCGCTTATCGCCCAAAAAGCTCCGCGCAAAACATAGCCTAAGTATATGTTTGACAAAAATAACTCTTACTGAAATTCGAGATGAAGTTGTAGATAATAATAATAATAATAATAATAATAATAATAATAATAATAATAATAATAATAATAATAATAATAATAATAATAATAATAATAATAATAATAATAATAATAATAAACAAATAAAAATAATAATAAAAGATTTTACTTTTATAACAATATCTTATAAGTTACGTTTAAAAACAAAAAATATATTTTAAATAGTTTATTTAAAAAAAAATAAAAATAGTTTCCTGATTTAAGAGTGGATGTTTGGCTAAAAGAGGTCTCAAGTAATAATAATAATAAACAAATAAAAATAATAATAAAAGATTTTACTTTTATAATAATATCTTATAAGTTACGTTTAAAAACAAAAAATATATTTTAAATAGTTTATTTTAAAAAAAATAAAAATAGTTTCCTGATTTAAGAGTGGATGTTTGGCTAAAAGAGGTCTCAAGTTCAAGTCCCAAGTCTTTTACCCCTTATGCAATAAAAAAGTATATACTGGCCAATTAGATTTTATTGCATCAAAGAGTCACTTTATTTTAGAAACCCAAAATCCCCTACTTATCAAGGGACGATTCCTGACCGTCGGATCAAATGGACTGATTTTAAGAATAAAAAACACGAAGAGACCACTTTTGCCAATTCACCAAACTTACCTCACCAACCCCCACTGCCGACCTCTCACTTTCAACACAATCCCTATCAAAAATCTCTCACTTTCTCTCTCTAAACAAAATCAAAAACTGTCATTTAAAAAAAATAATAAATAAATAAAACATACAAATGCAAGGATCATCGAGTGCACAAGCAGATCCACAAAAATAACCGGTTCAAAATTAACCTACTGAGTCTCGAGATGAAGGTACGATTCTTCAGACTAATTATTTAGTTGTTTTATTAGTATTTCTAGTGATTTTGTACTTATTTATAAATTTTATTGCTACATATGAAGACTTTTTTTGTACTTTTTTGTTGATTTTTGATGTGATATTGTGATGCATGTGATGATTATGTAGTTATTTGAGTTTTATAAGATATATTGAGAGATTTTACAGTTTTTGTATACATGGATGCACACCAAGTGTTTGATGAAATGTGTGAGTGAAAAGTATCATACGTGTGTATCACCAGTGATATTTGAAGTTGAACTATATATGTGTATTATCATTAGTGATATTTGTATTATCACTTGTGAAATTTTGTTTATTTGATTGGTATTTTTGTTTACTTGTTAAGCTTTATTATATGTCACGAGAATGGCAGTGGTCCGCCGCGTTGAGGGCGGGCCTGTTTTTCGGCCGAGATGATTTCGCATAAATAAAGTAGAAATTTATATTCACTAAACACATTAGTTTTACCTATTTTCTACCTGCAGCTATAATTATAATAACACATTCATATTTATAATCATTCGGTATCCAAGTGTCTTATTTCAAAGCCAATAAGTGGCGGACCGCTGCCAAACTATAATTACCTGTAACTATACTTATATTATAACTGTTGTCGTTTACAGAAAATGGCATGTCTTAGGCCTAGTGATGGCTGACATGCGAGTGTACAGCCTTACCATTATATGCTACATTTAAAATGCCTTGCGGCCTAACATTTACTATACATATTAGAGGTTCAGTTGCTACTACATGTTCTTAGCTAACATTTACTGTACATTAGAGAGTGTCAGGTACCATTAGATATTCTTGGCTGCATTTGGGGTGCTACTAATCATCCGAAGATGATGCCAATCTGTGTTTGCTTTCTTCGCATCAGGTGTGGTTGCTTTCTTATCACCGGATGTAAAACAACACCTTTAGGAGTATGAAGTGACGACTGTAATGACAACGAAAGATGATTTCAGCATTAGAATCTGGTCATGAAATCACTATTGGCTGTAGTTGCTGCAAAAACCATAACATTAGAACAAAAAAGCTTACCATTTTTGATGTAGCTAACCTGAAGAATCATGTAACAAAGAAGACAATACTAAAAAATGTGTATCACTAACTATAATGATTCATATAACCTGTGAATGAGATATTAGAATGACCTTTATGCTTGCGGTTCAGGAAAACACAACCTCTTGTAAGTAGTTCTCTGCTACATATGCCAACAAAATTCTCTTTGGGAACAAATTCGTGACTAAAACTACCGACGTATTCTAATATTTTCTATCCAATCAGCATATACTCTGACTTTCCTAGGGTGTGTGACCAACTGAAATACAGTTCGTTTCAGCAAGTGCGTGAACTTGATAATCCATCGATCGGTACCTGCTACGAAGAACCCAAGTTTGCTAGTAATACCTGGAAACAAAAAAAGAAAAGAAAAGAACCCAATTCAATACTTCAAATTAAGAAAAATTAAATTTAAAATTTATTGCTTTTATAGATCTTGAATATGATGAACCACTGCTGATGATGAGATCACAATCAAAGAGTTACTACTTCACTCATTGAGGTAACCACTCCTTAGGGAGTCTTTGGTTTACCTTAATTCCCATGCTTCATAGAAGAAGTACGGAAATCACATAATACATTAAATGGGATACAAATATAGTAAACTTGAAAAAAATAAAAGTGAAGCTATAAACTTATGACGCACAATCATTATAAAATTGTCCCTCAATATGAGAAGTTCCATTAAGATACAGCGGGCACATTCATACGGTGGTTAACCGAACATTGTTGAGAATTTTTATTATGGTCAGGTTTTAATGAAACTTGATCGTTACTTCTATATGAACCTAAACAAAAGTCCAATTCTTCAGCAAGGATTTCTATTATTTTCGACCCTAGATAACAGGAAAATCATGGCCAGCGTATAACCCAAAAAATTGTTATTCACCTTAAACATTACCGTCAATCAACCTCGTATGTTGACTATCTTTGTTCTTGATCTCCATAAAGAAACTTTGGCACAGCTGCACTAAAAAGAAGAGAAAAAGCATTTAGTTATCTTCTGAATGAACTTTATTGGAATAAAAGAAGCTATATTTATTTAAAAAGACCCATAATGACTTGTTGATAAGTGATGCCCATTCACACATGCATATAAGACAAACTCCGTATGAACCTCTGGCAGCAAAAATGTCTAAGCACTGACACATGTTATCCTACTGGTATTGGTACAACGCTTAAATGTTGGAACATAATTCTGGATATCTAATACGCTCGTACGATTTTCAGTCTTTAATCCTTACCGACCACAAAGTTTCCTATTCATTTAAGCAGATGCTAATATTGTATTTCATACTACACGAAAAATAGTAAACCAATACTGGTAATGTACTTCATACAACTAAAATCCAGCCAATCATAAGTCGCCCCATGCATAGTAGGAATCTAATGGAATTGAACTGATGTAAGATGCACATGAGCACATCTAGGTACCCACAAAACCACTCCATATTAGTGGGTCATCTGTGTTGTTGGGCAATTAGGATACAGTAACTATACATAAATTGGATCATAAATATACGGAGAGGTCATTGTGTTATTGTATTTGTTTAGGATATATCCCCAGATTAAGAGATTGGGGACAAACCTGGTAGATAAAAAACATGAGAATATGCATAAGGTGTAAGTGAGTAATTTCGACGTACCTCCTGATTTTGTGGATTTTCTCGTACCAGCTCGTCAATCGGTACTCGGTTTCACTATTTCTCTCGTTCTGTATCACTGTATCGTTGCGGATGCGTACCTAGAATTACCGGCAGACCCGATACCTGATTGTACCTGGTTGCCTATTCTATGTTAGCTTCATTTAGGTAGTAGTATCTGTGGTTACATAAGATATATGATTACAATACTATCATAAATAAAATATAAACAACCAAGAGATTTTTTGTTTTAAAACTTACATGTATTGCCATTCAGGTGGGGATTTTCTCGGATTCATGAACACATCGCTAAAACTTTTACAAACTGAGTACCTTGGATGACGTGTTTCGAGCTCCCAAACCTTTTTGTAACCAAACGCCCATTCACTCCTCGTTCAACGTTAAAATTGCTGAAAACCATAAAAAAAAAATTAAGAATCAACCATTTAATCAAACACATAAAAACATATAAGGTTAATTTTGAAGAGTGTAACGAACTATGGGATAGTCACTCAGCAATGTAAAGTCACACTATAGCTTACTGATAATTAAAAAATTTATTTCTATTACAAGGAAAATAAAGGA
The DNA here is from genome assembly GCA_030686995.1 of Artemisia argyi. Taxonomy (NCBI): domain Eukaryota; kingdom Viridiplantae; phylum Streptophyta; class Magnoliopsida; order Asterales; family Asteraceae; genus Artemisia; species Artemisia argyi. Next base: position 5,617 of record JARVZY010005993.1, read on the forward strand.
AACTGATTGAGACGTCTATACGTTTTGCCATATAGTTTCATTCGGGATAGCCATCTTTGATGCATTTGCTATTACTTGAGATCCTACCATGCCAATGTATGTGTATGATATAGGCAATATAAGAGGTAAACCCCATGGGCTGCAAAAAAGTACCAATAAACAATCCCAAACACGCCCATATGTACGTTTTTCTATGGCTTTAATATGTGGATCACATGCAAAAGTTAATATAGAAATCTACCTGATAACTCAAAGGCTGCAGCTTTCATCGGAAGTGTCATCTTTCGGTCACTACACAGAAACAAAAAAAATCCAATATTAATATCGGCAACAGTATTTACTATCGACAACAGTATGCAAATTTAGATGCTCCAAAGTTAACACCATTGAAAACAGACACAAATGCATTGATTGGTTGAGTTGTTGCTACAAACTGATTAAAAAGGGATTATTATAATTAGTTTTTAGGAATGCAAAGAAAATATGAGTTATGTTTACCTATGTATACGGGTCTGCCAATGCTAATATGATGTAGGACACCAACATCTTTTGTGATCAGTCTTGCTCCAAACTGTAGTGGAACCAAATTGATGATGTTGAAGATAAAAAAATAACTCAGAAGCCTTTACATACATACTGCATAGTCGAAAGCAGTGCACGTAAGTTCCCTTCTTTGCCATCCGGTGTATGGAGGGTTTTGCTACTTTCACCGTCGTTGAAATATCAATGGCTACGGATCCATCCTGTACGTGGAAACAAATTAGAATAATGGTCATAAACATGATACTGATTACCACAAAACAATGCAAGTTAAACCTTAATCCATTAAATTTAAATACATCATTATTTAGCCCAACTCTAACACATCACTGTTTTTACCAATGCGAGTGCCAAAAAGTTACAACATTAACACGTTTTAAAACATTGTGTAGCATAAAAAATCAAAGGAATCAACATAGTGAAATTCCTATATTGAAAAAATCAGGAAACTACTCGTGTTACATGCCTCATATGTAACACCCCCAAAATACCGCAGCGGAAGACTGTGTCATAGGGGTGCTACTTCATAATACAAAGTAGAAGTTATAGAAAACGAACTCTAAATGAGACGTTTTGAAAAGTTACCATTCGATTAATGAATTCAAAGTTACAAACATGAGATTTCAAAGTATGATACATAAATGTATACAAAATGTTTTGAATGGTAAATGATAAAAAGGATAAGTCTTCAGAATATGCAGCTTGACTCTAAGTTCCGCGCACTAGCTATCGCCTTACTAACCTGAGATAAACATGCTAAAGTGTCAACACAATGGTTGGTGAGTTCATAGAGTTTGTCTTAAAACAGTTGAAAAGCCTTAAAAGAATGTTCACACAGCAAAGGCATCGTGAATCCACTCAGTTACAAGTCCCGCCATAAGAGACTTGTAACCTGTGTGTTCACAACCCACTGCTACAATATAGTATGATTAAGACATGTATAAGTTCATCAAAACAATTAAGCAATTAGTCATGAGTCTACTCTTCATCTCCGAAGACCTCACGTTTATGATGTATCCAACATTCGCAAATGTTAGGATGTATCAATAGCCTCAATGGTCATCCAAAAACTTAATTTGGAGCCATCGGAAGTCTCACTGGTCATCCAGTAACTTAATCTGGAGCCACTGGAAGTCTCACAATCAAGTATAATGCAATCATGTATATATGACATCAAGTATAATGCGATCAAGTATAAGACAATCAAGTATAAAACAATCAAGTATAAATGTTTTGAGTATTTGTACAAGTAAGCAAGTAGTTGTGCATGTATCCCCCCCAAAGAGTTAAAACAAGTATGAAAAAGTAGGGGCTATGACTCACCTTAAGCTTATGTAATGAGAAATGATAGTGGTAGTCGAATCGCGAAAGTCTCTAAGAGCAGCCTATAATAGAACGTTACGACTTAGGTTTGGAGTAACGTCTAAGAATACGAAGAATTGCCTATATATGTCTTGCATAATGTTCATGATGTAGTACTTAGTATATAGTGTAAGTCTTTGAAAATAAAATGGTTTATGAAACATGTATAGGTTGTACATCTCTTACTACCGTTCGGGCCGACATAATTCAGAAGTCATGGAGTAAACGTTCGAGGAGCCAGGACACTTTAATTTGTAAATCCACAACTCGTCTCGACGGCTTACTTAATGAACTCCTCACATGAGGCTCCCTACTATTGTAGTATTTGATAACATATATATATATATATATATATATATATATATATATATATATATATATATATATATATATAAGTTTTTTTATCTTTAAAAGTTATATGGTCTTTAGCCGTGGCTTTGCCGTGACCTTGGTCATTGTTGCCATGGTCTTGAGACTCAAACTTGGCTTTAGCCATGGTTGTGGTCTTGGCTTTAGGTCATTAGACCTCTTGGTCTCATCTAATTATAACCATTATATAGTTACTTTGGTCTAAAAATGGGCTGTTAAGAATTTGAAGAAAATTATCACTCAGAAAGTGTTTTCAGGGCTCGAGCTTTTTTGTTCCTGAACGAAAACGTCGTTCCGGACAACTTTCGTGCTTTAACTTTTTGATGAATGGGACCAGAAGTGTGACTTTCAAAATGGACAGAATGCAAAACAGAATGTTTCTAGGCAGTTTTGCCGTTTTGGTTTCGCTAGCTTCAAATGGTCATAACTTTTGACTCGTACACTTGTTTTAGGTGATTCAAATTGCTATGGTTTCCTTTTGAAGTCCTTTATAACAGTAAGTGAGTGTCAAATATCATAGTTATACTATTTTGGTCGTGGTTCTCCATAAAAGTCACTAGTTTGCTTGTTTACTTGTCATAAGTTAACATATGTATACCAATACTTATTTTATCCATTTTTAAACATCATGAACACAATAACAAGAACATATATAGCATGAAAGGAACACAAAGATCATGAAAATGATAATTAAGCAAGGAGTATGTTAGGTTTTGCTTACAACTTGTGAAGAAACTAACTAGAACCAAGATCAAAACCAAGAACCACTACTTAATCTTCCAAAAGCTTTCCAACCATAGCCATGCTTCCATACCAAAAACCCTATCTTATAATCCCTTGATAAATACTAATCTAACATAAAAACAACCTTGAGTAAAAATCTTCACTAGGAACACTTGGAAATTTGATGAGCTTTTGTGGTGATTTTATAGAGTTTTATGGTTGAAAGGTGTTAAGGATCAACTAGGAACTATGACTTGAACTTGTGATGGATTGAATGAGCAAGATCAATGATCAAAATGGTGTATTTGGGTGGTTTTGGGTCGTTGGTATTGAAGGAGAAAGGAAGAGAATGAGCTTGATTTTATAGTATGAAGAGGAGGTTAATTTCTTGACTAGTCAACACTTGGTGTTCAAGTTTGGACACTTGTTTGAATCTTAAGGTTACAAGGCTTGAGATCAAGACACATGGGTGATGAATCCCCCCCCCCCCTAAGTCGGTTCATGAACTTAGAGAACAAGGTGTGGACTTTTGATGATATTATCCTAAGTATGTAGCTAGTTTTGACTCCGTAAGTTGTTAAGTCACGAAACGTAAAACCGGGTATCCTAAAAATATGAAACTTATAAATATGGTAGAACTTATCAATATACTCCATAATAAAATATAAAATGAGTGGTAGGTTCTATTGGGGTGCTCAAACCCTGTTAAAACTAGAAACGCGGGTCTAAAACGCGTAATACGTAAAACGTACGAAAGTTGCGTAAAATTTAGAAAAGTAAAATGTAACTTTTCTAATAGGATACTAATGACTTAAAATGACTTATAATGTCTAGGCTGGGCTCTGTCTAGTGTCGGTTGGTATTAAATGTCTTTAAACTTAAAACTGTAAGCCTAAAAATCAAGGAATGATTTATAAAATCAAGGAATGATTTTTGGTCAAAGGAGGAGTGTATGTGGTAGAGAAATCTGGAACACTCCCTTTATCTGTAACAAAACGGACTGTAGCAAAAGGCAATATACGGGCCAAGTAAACAAGCTGCAAGTTTTGGGCTAGGCTAACGGATTTTTGGCGGGAAAAAAGCCACGCGATACGACGTCGTCATCACGTTGTTTAATATAAACTTATAATGTATAGTATCATTTTTGATATTTCATTGTTATTGTTTTATGATCAAGTTTAAGGGTTTTTTTTTTTTTTTTTTTTTTTTTTTTTTTTTTGATGGTATACCATTTACTGTGTGTTTTATCACCTTTATTTTATATTATAATTTTGATGTTTTATGTGCTTTTTATGGATAATAATTGTGTTTTAGTTACTGATAAACTGTTTATTATAGTGCAATATTGCTTATTATTTAAGTTGTTAGATTAAATAGCTTAAATAAGTTGATTTTGTTTTAAACACATAGTTATTTAGTGTGATTTTGCTTATTATTTAAGTTGTGATTGGATTTGTCTATTTAATAGATACATTGTGCGTATATTTATGTATACATTTAATGGATATATGCAACATACTAGTTTTGTTTCCTTGCAAAATATCACATTTGTTTTGCTTGCTTGCAATATCACAATTGATATCACATTTGATAAGTTGTAAGTAGCATTAAGGGTGAGCATCGGTCCAGGACTGGACCGGACCGACAAAATCGAGGATCGAATTAGTCAAAAAGCCAAGACCGAGGACCGGACCGAATGTGGTCAGTCCAGTCTCGGTCGGTCCGATCCAACAAGGCCAAATAATCGGTTTGTTGTCCGGTCCGGACTGACCAGACCGAGGACCGAATTAGCCAAAAAGCCAAGACCGAGGACCGGACCGAATGTGGTCGGTCCGGTCCGGTCCGTTCGGGTTGTTTGCTCAGCCCTAAGTAGCATACTTGTTTGGTCAATGTATGATATCAAATTTTATGTAACAAAAAGATAGAATGTTATAAAAAGTATGATGCACAATTGTTCAGTCTATGTATCACATATGATAATGAAAAACAAATGATAAATTCTTACACTAACATGAGATATATTTATGCAGATTTGAATTAAACTGAGTGCAATGAAGAAAAAACGAAACAAGAAAGCAGGTTATGAAGGTGCAAGAAAAAAGAGCTTAGTTAAAAGAAAGCTACGTACAATTGAAGCGGATAGAAGAAAGAATATCATCACCAACAACAATCACAACAACCATACTAAGCACATAATCATTTACAACAATAACAACACTAACCAGAATGACCAAAAGCTCTATTAGATGTCTAAATCAAGAAGAAAAAAACACCAAAAAACTTGCGAAGGATAATCCAACGCCACCAACACCACCAACAATCATTGAAGAAGCACATGCGCATCATATTAAAACAACACAACCACCAAACATTGAAGAAACACATGTGATATCACTTGTGATATCACCTATCATATCACAGAATGCTTCATAAGCTTATTTATTTATTTATTTTATATTTTTGTCTAAGTTATTTAGATGTCTAAACAATGTAGATGGTTAAACTAAGTTTGGGATTACCTAAGAATGATGGTGCTCTTTTTAATGAGGCAATCACTTTGGGTTAAAATTGTATAAATTGGAACAAATGAGGATTGTGTCGTGTTGCTGATATGGTTGCTGTGGATTTGAGGTCTCCTTTTGGCAGAATTGACTTTGTCTAAATTAGTACTGATATAGGTTCTTGTATCATGATTGTTTCTTGTTTATATAGTATGTAGTTCCAAAATGTTACCTGTTATGCGAAATTTAGGGTTGTCTAATGCTCCCTTTGGTTCTCTCTTATATTTTTTCATTTGATAATTAATATATTTTACTTTTTTCCAAAAGAAAAGAAAAGAAAAGAAAAAGAATGATGGTGCTCTATTAGGTCCCAAACCATATTTCATTGTGCTGAGATTCTACTCCATTTTGTTATGGCTTTTGGGCAATCTTTTTGCATCTTTTGATTGGTAATCTAAACATATGAAGGTAATCTAAAGTTCTAATACAATGCTTTTGAGTAAATATAAAATATAACATTCTTTTGGTAATTTGAATGCTTTATCACCTGTGATATTAATCAAATTAGTAATGCTATTGAGTAAACCTAACAATTCAGAAGAAGAAGAAAAAAAACATAATATTATCACAGATGATATACAAGTCCATGATAAAATTAGCAATGCTATTAAATAAACCTAATAATTCAATAAAAAACATAATAGTATCACAAGTGATATACAAAAGTAACTCACAAAAACTTATAAAATGATGTAAAACATTTGATCATTTTAGTGAATTATCACAAGTGATAAATGTCAAGTATTCAATAAAGTTACAAAAACCTAAAACAATTCAAACTATTGAGAATAAATAAATAAATAAATAATCAATCAATCAACAAACTAATACTTCAATTGTAGCGGCTCAGAAGCCACCTCCACTTTCAACTACGCCGCCGCCTCCATTGACATTTGAAACTTTTCCCTCGTTTGGACAAGTATTTCTGTTATGATTAGTTAAACACTTAAACTACAAATATTACAACCCTTCTTTTGTTTCTTACTTTTCTCAATAGCTTTCTCACGTCCACCCTTAATATGGTCATTCTTATGTCATTTAGTAGGATTCTTTATACCCATAAAATCTTGAACAATATCACAAACTTTCGGGATGGAAGACCTGGCAAATCAGTCTTAACTTCTGACTTTAGCTTTCTCAGGTTGTCTACAAAAGAAGTCCATTATCATAAACAACTTATCAGTAATTACAACAATAAGAAACAGATTATCAAACATATAACTGGTGATACTACACATATATCAAATATATCACTGGTGATACTACACATATACCATCAACTTCAAATATCACTGGTGATACTACACATATGATACATATAGATTCAAAACAACAATCAGACTTAAAAACAACATTCCAATGCAGTTTAAAACAAAAGTTTAACTAACAACTTAATTGATAAGCAAAATTATAGGAGCAGTTAACAAGATTATCATACATTTTTCACTCATACATTTCATCAAACACTTGGTATGCAACTTGATAAGAAAAAATGTTAACCTTTGGTAAGCATCGACATTAACATTCAACTAAGTAGCAGCATATGTAACTGTAACACCCCCAAAATACCGCAGCGGAAGATTGTGTCACAGGGGTGCTACTTCATAATACAAAGTACAAGTTATAGAAAACGAACTCTAAATGAGACGTTTTGAAAGTTACCATTCGATTAATGAATTCAAAGTTACAAACATGAGATTCCAAAGTATGATACATAAATGTATACAAAATGTTTTGAATGGTAAATAATAAAAGCGTAAGTCTTCAGAATATGCAGCTTGACTCTAAGTTCCACGCACTAGCTATCGCCTTACTAACCTGAGATAAACATGCTAAAGTGTCAACACAAAGGTTGGTGAGTTCATAGAGTTTGTCTTAAAACAGTTGAAAAGCCTTAAAAGAATATTCGCACAGCAAAGGCATCGTGAATCCACTCAGTTGCAATTCTCGCCATAAGAGACTTGAAACCTGTGTGTTCACAACCCACTGCTAAAAGATAGTTTACATAATACACCGGATTATATTCACCCAAGGCAAGGAATATATGGCAATGGTGGGGGCATCTCCCAAATAGTACTACGACATCCAAGGTCAAGCATAGACACAAGGGTAGGGGAATCTTCCCATGAGTACTACCAATACCTCTCCGACAGAATAAAGTATTATGTATGCACGTAAATATGAATCTTGTATTTAAATTAAGCAAGTATAGTGTATCAAGTATGTATAACGCAATCAAGTAAAATGCCAATCAAGTATAACACAATCAAGTATAAATTTTTAAGAGTATTTGTACAAGTAAGCAAGTAGTTGAGCATGTATCTCCCCCAAAGAGTTAAAACAAGTATAAAAAGAGTAGGGGCTATGACTCACCTTAAGTCTATGTAATGAGAAATGAAAGTGGTAGTCGAATTGCGAAAGTCTCTAAGAGCAGCCTATAATAGAACGTTGCGACTTAGGTTTGGAGTAACGTCTAAGAATACGAAGAATTGCCTATATATGTCTTGCATAATGTTCATGATGTAGTACTTAGTATATAGTGTAAGTCGTTGAATATAAATGGTTTATGAAACATGTATAGTTTGTATATCTCTTACTACCGTTCGGGCCGACATAATTCAGAAGTCATGGAGTAAACGTTCGAGGAGCCAGGACACTTTAATTCGTAAATCCACAACTCATCTCGACGGCTTACTTAATGAACTCCTCACATGAGGCTCCCTACTATTGTAGTATTTGATAACATATATATAAGTTTTGATTCGAAATGTTACATGGTCTTTAGCCGTAGCTTTGCCGTGACCTTGGTCATTGTTACCATGGTCTTGAGACTCAACCTTGGCTTTAGCCATGGTTGTGGTCTTGGCTTTAGGTCATTAGACCACTTGGTCTTAGTAAATCATAACTATTATATAGTGACTTTGGTCTAAAAATGAGTTGTTAAGAATTTGAAGAAAATTATCACTCAGAAAGCGTTTTCAGGGCTCGAGCTTCTTTGCTCCTGAACAAAAACGTCGTTCCGGACAACTTTCGTGTTTTAACTTTTTGATGAATCGGACCAGAAGGGTGACTTTCAAATTGGCAGAATGCAAAACAGTAGGGTATAGGCAGTTTCGGCGTTTTGGTTTCGCTAACTTCTTATGGCCGTATCTTTTGACTCGTGTACTCGTTTTGGGTGATTCAAATTGCGATGTTTTCCTTTTGAAGTCCTTTATAACAGTAAGTATGTGTCAAATATCATAGTTATACTATTTTGGTCGTGGTTCTCCATAAAAATCACTAGTTTACTTGTCATAAGTTAACATATATATACATAACTTGTTTTACTAGTTTTTATACATCATGAACACAATAAAAAGACCATATATAGCATGAAAGAAACATAATAAGCATAAAAATGATATTGAGCAAGAAAGTGTAATAGGGTTTGCTTACAACTTTTGGCTTTCTAAAGAAAGGAAGTCAAGTATAGAACTAGGACACTAAACCTAAGCTTGTAAACCCTTCACCATAACTCTTGTAACCCTTGCTAGCCTTGATATAACCCTTGTGAAAACCCATTAACTTCAGCCCCTAATCACCTTGTGTAGCTCCTAATTCAACCATGAAATCACCAAACAAACTTAAGAACTAGGTAGAGAATCCTAAGACCTTGAACTTTGTAGTGTAACTTGTATATTGAAGATCAAAGGATCATGGTGCTAGGATTAAAGGGTGTGGCATTTATGGTGATGAAGAGATGAAGATCAAAGTATTTCTAGTTGGCTATTTATAGCATGAATGAGGAGGTTAGGAAGCTAACTAGGAAGTTTCCTAAACTTGGTGACCAAGTTGTAATTAAGTAATGATCTAAGGGCTAAATTCATGAGATGAAGCCACCTATGGGATGACTCCCCCTCCCCCAGGTCGGTTCATATACTTGGGGAACAAGTGTGGACTTTTGATGATATTATCCTAAGTATGTAGCTAGTTTTGACTCCGTAAGTTGCTAACCGTAAGTTGTTAAGTCACGAAACGTAAAACCGGGTATCCTAAAAATATGAAACTTGAAAGTATGGTTAAACATGTCAATATACTTCATAATAAAATATAAAATGAGTGGTAGGTTCTATTGGGTGCTAAAACCCTGCTAAAACTGGAAACACGGGTCTAAAACGCGTAATACGTAAAACGTACGAAAGTTGCGTAAAATTTAGAAAAGTAAAATGTAACTTTTCTAATAGACTACTAATGACTTAAAATGACTTATAATGTCTAGGCTGGGCTCTGTCTAGTGTCGGTTGGTATTAAATGTCTTTTAGACATAAAACCGTAAGTCTAAAAATCAAGGAATGATTTTTGGTCAAAGGAGGAGGGAAAAATATGTTGACTTTTTCTAATAAGTTGAAAACTCAAATCGTCTTAGAAACACGGTGCAGGTATAGGCTAAGGTTACGGCTAAGTAAAAGTGCTTAAAAACGAGAATTCCTGTTTTTCACGGCCGAGGTTTATTTGGTCATATTTTTCTCAGTCATGATTAATTCTCAAATTAATCATGAGAGTACTAAACATTTTTCTGATGCGGGGTCACTTAACGCGGTCGAGTTTCGTTGTGCGTAGAATTTTTGAATGACGTTTTACCCTAAAACGTGTAATTCCTTAATAACTTTCACGAAAATGATCTGCTGAATGTCAAACTTTTAATTTGCCATAGAAATGATTTATCACTCGAGGCCAAGAAACAAAAATCAAATTTCGGGAAAATTGAATAGTAAAAGTGAATAGTAAAATTTCCTGGGAATAGTAATTAACCTGAAATTGCGAATTGTTACAGTAACTAAGCTCACCATCGATATTGCTAAAATCAACTCATTTGCATCAAGTGAAACACAAAAAAGTAGCAAATACACTTGAATTTAATCGAAACTGATAATTTTCCATCAAATGTATATGTAATTATATCAAATGCTACTAATACTCCAACAATCAACTCAATAATCAATACTAAATAGCATCACATCATAAACAACACATATAATTGAAGTAGTAAGTATTAAAAAAATATATAGAAATTACTCATCTCTTACCATTGTTTGGCTATTATTTGTATTATCAAATTCCTTCACAACCTCATCTTCCTTAATGACATCACCACTCACAATCTTCACACCATTGATGATGTCATCACCATCATTCACATTAACATCTCCTCCATCAACATTCATACAAACATCAATCTCAACATTAGATCAAATCTGATCCACAAATCATCAATTAATCACAAATCTAATTGTACGAATATCAAATTCAACAATAGTTGCCATTTTGAACCGTGTTGTAGATCAATATAGACTGAATTGATTGAGAGAAAACATAAAATGGTGATGTTGCGGTCGAACAGTCGATCGGAACAGTGGTGTCGCAGTGGTGTTGCGGTGGAGTAATGGTGATGTTGTGGTGGAGTAACGGTGGTGTTGCGGTGGAGGAGGGAAGTAGTTGAGAGGCCCACACAAACTGTGTGTGGAAAAAAAAGTGAATGAGAAAAAAAACAAAATAAAACTTTATATAGTTGGGGAAAAATTAGGTCTAAAAAATTAAATCTTAGATTAATATAACCATTAGATCAAAATAGATGGATAGTGGAGATTTATCCTTTGGTAAACACCAAAATAAAGGTAAGCAATTGAACTTTTCTCTTGCATCAAAAACACTAAGAGCGCTGGGAGTGATAATGTTTGAAAGCCAAATCGTCCTAGCTAGCTAATTTTTAACGCTGTTATGGCGTTATTACCACTCCGAGTATATGAACGTTAGCAAGGCGTTATGATCTACGTTGCTAGAGCAACTCAAGTTATAACATAACTTGGCTCGAAGTTACGATACCCCCATTTGTTTGTTTCCAAGTTATAGCAACGCCGTTTTCATTTATTTGTTTTTTATTTTTAAAGTGGGTCTCAAAAGATAGTGTTAGTTGGTGTTATAATTACGGGGTGTTTTTTGATGTTTTGTTATTTGGTGTTGAAATACGTGGCTGATATTTTGGTGTTAACTCAAGTTATTACTTCTGGCGCTCTAACATTTGTATTAAAAAAACAAACATCTATACTACTATATAATGCATTTGAGACTATTCTATAATTAGAAAGGTTTAAAATTTAGATTTTTTTCTTCCTTATTATGGAAAGATTTTAAAATTAATTTGTTAGGAAGTAAGTTGGTTAGTTTGTTTGTTAGGAAGCAGTTGATTGTTCAAACTAAAATTATTTAGCTTAACCATCACCCGCCGCCGCATTACGCGGGTACAATTCTAGTATAATAACACGTGTTTCACACATTCCCTAACTTTATCAATTTCTTCTTTTTCCCAAATATTTCCCAGTCACCTTTTTAACACAAACCAATTCTCAACCAACTTTAAAACCCAACCCACAGAAGAAGAAGGAGGTGCTTGTTGGTCAACGGTCAACGCTCACTATTTTCCGGTGAACCAACAACCCTCCTTCCTTCATGGAAACCCCCACAACCACCGTCATCTCCGCCGCACCGGAAAAAGTCCAACAACCAGATCTCACCGATTTCGAATTTAACGAAAGTGACGTCATCTTCTCGTCTTCATCAGATTTTACAGATAACGGCGTCATCTTCTCGTCACCTTCACCGGAACCGGAAAACGTTTCCACATCACCGCCGGTTAACCGGAGCTACAATTCCGGTATCTACGCGGCGTTATCAGAAGATCATCAGCCGCCGTTCGTGAAACGGAGAGGTGTTAAGAGCCCGTCACGCGCCGTGAACGTGGCGCGTGAGGTGAATGTGCCGGTTGCTGTACGGCGGAGCTCGGCGCCGGTGAATGTGCCGGTGTGGCCGAAGAGTAAACAGAGGAAGAGTTTTTATTTAGGTCAGTTTGATGATGGTGATGGTGATGATGACGTGGCAGATGATGGTGATGATGATGACGTGGCGGATGGTGAGATTGTTCCGCCTCATGAGATTGTGGCGAGGTCGTATGTGACGTTTTCGGTTTTCGAAGGAGCGGGGAGGACGTTGAAAGGGAGGGATTTGTGTCGTGTTCGGAATGCCGTTTTTCAAAAGACGGGGTTTCTCGATTGAGACGAGTTGTAATTTCATGAATTTTGTTCGGAAAATAAAGTTTTGGTTATTAGTAGGCTAATTTTAGTTATGGATAGTACTCGTATGTGATTGATTAGTGATTACCACTATAATTTTGGACTTTGTCTGGCGACGAGCCTTTTGGAGCGTTTAGAATATAATGTTTGTTTGGCACCGAGCGTTTAGCTTTTGAATTTTGTTTAAACGACTATTGTTGTTTCAAATGTTATTGCAGGCGCAAACGGATTTTGTGATAGTTTAGTACTCATTGCGGTATGTAGCAAGTTAAATAGCAATCTAATTTTTGTTCATTAGCTATGTTGTTGTTAATGCTACGTGATTGATGGTTCATGGGAGAATTGAAGCGTCATTTAGGTCTAATTGTGCAAGATTACAATGTAGTTTTGGACTTTTACTAGGTGAAGTAATGATGTTTCTAAGTTAAGCAGAGTAGCAACTTAAGTTTGTTTGCTGCCAATTGTAGCTATGTCGGGTAAATGTAGGTTGCTGTGATTGGTAAAATAATTATGATGAGATTATAGGAAGTAGGCTGCGATTCCGTGTAATTTTACTAGAAAGTTATGTGATGTGTGAATGTAGGTTGCTGTTTTGCGCAAATAGCCCATCAGTATACTGCAAATGCTTAACGGAGCTCACAGTTCTGACTTGATGAATGTGCTTTTAAACGATATGCAGTCATTTAAATTCCATATTATGTCGGGTGGGGAATTATAATGCGGTAGAAATGTTTTTCGGGAGAATTAGTGCATTAGTTTACTGCAAATTTTTTAACTGTGCTCACCTTTACAAGAAAGAATACATATTAAAGTTTCTAGGAAACGGTTTGCCGTCATGTTTGGCAACATGGTTTGAAACTTAAACTTTCTGTAGGCTTTTTAAGTACGACAGTTCGCCTGATGGTAATAAATGACCTTCATAGTGTTTAACTGTTTCTGGTAACTTTTATCAAGTGAAGTGATTATAGAATTGAAACTTTCATGTTTATGTTTACTCCATGAGAAGTGATGCAAAGATGTCTTCTAGTTCTTGCATTTATCTACTTGTTTAGCGTACCAATTCTTTTGCTGAAATATTGATGTCATATGCTAAGATCAAACATGGTCCAGAACACCAGATGAACTTGGGCGGCTGTTCAGCATTTAAAAGGTATCGTCTTTTACTTCATTTGGGACAAATAGGACAAGGTTTCACTTTCATTGTTAAGAAACTTAGCTGTCACATTAACTTTTTGTGTTATTGCTTTGTATATCTTATTTAATCTACTTTTAGTTCATTAGCTAGTTATGTTGTTTACTGTCAATGTTGCATACGGTGGGGGTTCGAAATGATGCTGCATGAATGATGGTTTTTGGATGACTGATAACGTTATTTAGGGCTAATTGTAAGATTACAATGTAGTTTTAGACTTCTACTAATTGAATGAACGATATTTTTAAGCTACGCAGAGTAGCAACTTATGTTTGTTTGCTACCAATCGTACTATGTCTGGTAAATGTAGATTCCAGTCATTGGTAAATAATTATAAAGTTATTGAAAGTAGGCTGCGGTTTCGTGTAATTTTACTAGAACGTTTTATGTGATGTGTGAATGTAGGTTGCTATTTTGCGCGTAGCCCAGCAGTTTACTGCAAATGCTTAACGATGCTCATAGTTCTGACTTGATGAATGTGTCTTGTTGTTGTGAATAGTCATAGACAGTATATGTTTCAAATGATTTGCAATCATTTAAAAGCAATATTATGTGGGGTGGGAAATTATATTGCAGTGCAAATGGTTTTCGGGAGAGATGGTGCATTACTTTACTGCAAAACTTTTAACTCGTGCGCAACTCAACCAGAAGCGAATACATGTTATGTTTAGGAAACCATTTTTCGTCCTGTTTGGCAACATGGTTTAAAAGTAGAGTTTCTGCACGCTTTTTAAGTATGACATATTTAGTAATTGGCTACCGGATTTAAATGTTACTGAAATCATTGTACCTGATGGTAATAAGTTTGCTGCATAATGTTTCTAGTAACTTTTATTAAGTGAAAGTGGTGATTGAACTGAAACTTCTTCCCTCTATTTCTGGTTTTATCTTGTGTTGTTATCAAGACTTTCGGGCTTTTGTTTACTACATGATAAGGTATACGAACTTTAAGAGGTATCTTATATCATCAATTTGCTTGTTTAGTGAAACAAATTTCGTGTTGAAGATAACATATTGAGTGTGTGATGTCATATTCTAAGATCTAACATGGTCCAGATGAATATGGCTGGTTGTTCTGCAGCTTGAAGGTACCTTCTTTTCTTTTCATTTGTAACTCATATGACAAGTTTTCACTTTCACAGGTATGCAAAAAACCAATCACATATATTTTTTTGTGTCATTGCCTTTATTTTATTTTTAGCTCTTGTTTATGCTTTTCGGGATTTGATTTTTCATGAGTTGCCAGTTTCATGCTTATCACAAGTATGGATACTGGTAAATTTGGCGCATTAGTAAGATGTATGTCGATGATCAAAGATTCTAATTACATGGTTTTAATTTATCTTGCTTAAGGAAAACCAAATGAGGAATGAGGGATAGAATGCAACTTTATCACGTCATAAGTTCATAACCCTTGTCTGGAAATTGCATACTTTTGGTACCTGATAGATTCTTACGTAACCTTCTGGAAAAATTACTCTTCCATTCAATGTTTTGCTGAATTTAAATAAGATGACTGGAACATCATGTCTTTTGGATTTTGCGTCTTGATCTCACGGTATTAGGGATGAGAGCGTTATGCAAAAAGTAAGTTCCATCGTAAGCTCATAATTGGCTAATGCAAGTTGTGTGGTTCATTTGTTATACTTGGAAAAAGTTAGGTAATGGAGAATCTCTTGGACCACAAATTGAAAGATTATTTTTGATTGATGTGCACTACGCAGATATGCATGTGATCTTGTTAGTTTGTAGAAAACGTGCTGGATTTTGCCATTATAATGCTAGATATGTACCATATTCCTGTAGCATCTCTGGGCCGTTTCTTTTTGAATGTATATGTGGAAATAAGAAAAAGATAGAGCATCTTGTGCTGTTGTGAGTGATTTTTATCAAAGCTAGATTCATTCAATGGTGCATAAACTTTTCATGCTCCCTTCAAACTGAGGTGCATAATCTAAGTGGTAGGACCATTAACCATACATGTTTTAGAGTTTTGGATGGTTTTGCTTATCTTTAGACTTGGTACCTATATCCCATACTTTTAATGCGCCCCTTTGTGATGTGCAATTTGTAACCGGTATTTTATTTAAATGGGTGGTAAATAAAATAAAAAAACATAGCTAAGACTGGGCGAGTGGCACTGGCCAAAATTTAGTGTACGGACCGAACTTGTGCAGTGTGTATTTTCAATACATAAACCGTATTGATCATTTCAAGTGATTATGATTATTGACATAAGAAAGCTTTTGTAATCATACCTAACACTACTTATTTGAAAGAAGGACAAAAGTATTTTTGGGCTAACCCTGCCCGAATGACTCACATCAAAACAGTACCTGTTTCGAGCGGAACTTGTTTTGACCAAGCTGCATCTGATGCCACCTCTAGTGATGCATCTGATGCCACCTCTAGTGATCTCCACTCGTTTCTTTTGTGAATACATTTGCATTCTATTTTTTAAAAACATAACTACTAAGTACTAACTTACTATGGGGCATGTAATTGTCCTTCGAAACATTAGGGGTGTGTTTAGTTAGAGAAAAAATTTCTCTTGTTATCTATCTCTAGTTTTGTAAAAATTTGGAAGAGAAATTTATCTCCACAAAACGCTTGAAAATATAGAAAACGCGTTTAGTTGATGTTTGTATTTTTTTATTTTGAAGAAAAAGGGGGGGGGGGGGGGGGGGGGGGGGGGTGTTACAAAGGAAAACAACTAAAATTTGTTTTGTTGTTTTCCTTGTTAAGTTAGGAATAGGGGATTTTGTGTTTTACAAAATATTTTGTTGAAAAACGTTGATTTGAACGCTATCTTTGTTTTCCACAAAACATTTTGTAGAAAACCAGGGTGTTTTCCCCTAGCTAAAAGCACCCTAGTTGTTTGCACTTATTGTATTGTTATATCTTGTTCACTATGTGAGAAGGCAGCCAAAGGTATCTTGTTTTATCCATTTGTTTGTTTTAGTGCAACAAATTTCTTGTTGAAAGTAAAATGGTCCAGATTAATTTGGCCAGTTGTTTGCCGACTTAAAGGCACCATCTTTTTTCCTATTGATTTATGTTAAATAGGACAAGTTGCACTTTCATTTCTTATGAAATGAAGCAATTGGGTTTATCTTTTTTGTGTTATTGCCTTTATCCTTTATAAGTCCACTTTATCGTTTCTGGGGTTGGATCTTACTGATTTACCTGTTCCAGGGTTAGTTATCGAATTATAACAATTGCTTCTTTACTTCTATTACCCTTTTTTTTTTTTTTTTTTTTTTTTTTTTTTTTTTTAATTTTTTTTTTTAATACCAGATATGATTAGTTAGGTAAATCATCTTTTAGATGTCTGATACGGCGATACTCCTTTCCCTACTGTAAAAAGATAATTACTTTCTCTTTATATATTTTGC
The DNA here is from genome assembly GCA_030686995.1 of Artemisia argyi. NCBI lineage: Eukaryota > Viridiplantae > Streptophyta > Magnoliopsida > Asterales > Asteraceae > Artemisia > Artemisia argyi. The sequence continues at coordinate 22,865 of JARVZY010005993.1, forward strand.
TGAATCAGAATAAGACGACTTCAGCATAATCTCTTTTTGGAAATTCTCTACTTTGCTCTTAAGCTATCAGTGATGAATGTTATGCAAAAAGTAACATCGTTTTCAGGCTTATAATTAGCTTATGCAAGCTGTGTTCTTCTTGGAAAAGGCTAGATAATGAACTATTTCTTGGACCACAATTGAAAATTTCTCTTTGTTACTAGTGTGCACTATGCATATAAGCTTTTGATTTTGTAAGCTTATAGATCATGTGTTTAAAGTTATAACCTTGTGTCATAAATTTCCTATATTATGGAGTTAGCTGATTCATGGAGGAATGGGAGAGTGGCGAAAGGGGTAAAAAGAAGCACAACTTAAAATGACAAAATGACTTCTTACAGACCATAGCTTTTACTCTGCTTGGAGTCATGCGGTATATCTTATATGCAAGGAAATCTTGTGATGAGGTGGACGCTGCGACAACAGCCATATGCAATTTACCCAACTATCGGAGCCAATTTCTCTCAACTGAGCTCTGATTTTTTTTCCTCAAACATTATCGATTTTCAGGATTGTCCTGAATCACATTATTCCTTAGCTGTCAAATTTCAGTTTATTTCGGTCAATTCAAAATGGGTTACTCTTGTAAGTTGTTGATCATTGAATAAGTTTTCTCTCGAAGTGCGTTTAAACTTTATGTATGCTACTTTACTTATGTTCTGGACCAAAATCTTTGACCTTTATATGACTAGTTACTGTGTGGAAATATATGTGGAAATTAGATCAAGGATACAGTATCTTGTGCTTCATCATGCATATCAGGCCTAGATTCATTCAATGGTGCATAATCTTTCATGTCTCCTTCAACATGATGTGACACAAACCATTAACTATTGACAACCATTTTGTTTAAAGAATAAAACCTCATTGTCATTTTATTAAAAAAATAGATAATTGCTAAAATAACTAATTATTACACTTCACAGTTGACACACTATCTTTTACGTTAAAATTTAGTAGTAATTGACAAAAAGTATAATGGGTTGACCTAACCCGTCCGAGTTAAGACCTGAATACAGAATTTACCCATTTTGACCTAAACTCAGTATGAGCCATTACCAAACGTATCACTAAAACCTTAATTACATGTTTTATACTATCAGATTATTCAAAATGTACAGCTTAGAAGTTAGAACAACACAATTTTGTACTTATTGCAATTTCTATCATAAATTCTACATACAATACATCAGTATCTGTGTTATACTCCTTTACACAAAACTTCTAATGGGTATATAATTACCCTACAAAAGTTAGCTTTTTGTTGGCAAGAAGCTCATACAGATTGGAGGTCTGACCCCAGCCAATGCAAGGATAGAGGATGGAAGTATCCATAATCCATCGCCACAGATTAAACCCGAAGCAACGGCAGGAACCATCAGGTTTGCCTTTTGCTTGTTGATCTTCTGCCATATGAACACCACTAAACTTCCCACACACATGTCAATGGCAAAATAAGCTCCAACAAGGAAAGGTACCGCCATAGCCATTGGTAAAGGGACCCATTTTGCTATTTTTGAAGTAGACGTGTCTCTTACCAAATTCGCCAGCATCGCAAAGGCAAAAAACCCGTAACAAAGCTGTAAGCAATGATTTGGCAATGCAGAAAATCCTTCCACACCTAAAATTGCCATGTTTCGGTAAATGAGAGCATAAGGAGCTTTATATTCACCATCTGGATTTCCAATATCAAAGGCTTTATAGAAAAGGAAAAAAGTAAGTGGAGCCACCACACACCCGATGGCTGTCCCGATAGCCTGGCTAACCAGCATTGACCTTGGTGAGGTCATAGTCAAATGACCCGTCTTGAAATCATGCATCAAATCAGACGAGATTGAAACGATTGATTTAATCAAACCGCAACCAACGAGACCTGCAACAACACCTTTTTCTTTTCCCGTCATTGCAGCTAGCACAAAAAGAGCAACCTTTCCGTAATTATATGCCATGTTCATGTCGGTCAAACCAGCACCATAAGCATTACAGAAACCCAAAGACGGCGCAATGACATAAGCCACAAGAACAAAATACCATTTGAGCTCTGGAAACATGATCGGGATGATAATGATGGAGACAATAGAGAACATGACATAACCGGTCGCTGCAACCCAGAAAGGAATGCTTTCTCTCAAGAACACTTCGTTTCTTTGGAGGTTATCTTGCAGTTCATTGCTGTCATCTGGGTCTGAAGCAACATACAACATAATGTCATAAAGTTGAAATAAGTGAAGTGTTTACGGATGATTTTTTGGTTATTAAATACTTACTTGTTTTGGGGTTCTTCCTTGACGTGGTATATATGTTTCTAGCAGTGAAAAAAGTAATTTTCAAAAAATTGTAAAGACCATCTCCTAATATAAGTGCAATCGAAATGAAAACCTGCGATTACAAAAACCTTTTAGACCTCAAAACTCAATATTAGAGGTGGCAAGATGGGCACGTTTGTCAAGTTGGGTAACGGGTCAAAGTGGGTTGAGTTATAGTATCGGTCAAAGTGGGCCGGGTTGGTCTGCTACATCTTTTTTCCATTTTTGAACTTGTTAGAAATAATGAATACATTAATTATGCTTATACAAACAATATTATTAGAACAATAAACAAATCTTTGAAATACAACGTTTTGGGAGGTTTTATATATTAAACATAGATTTTCGCAGGCCTTTAAGCCATTTGACCCATCTGACCCCCTCTTTTTGGGGTCTTTGGGATTGCTTATCTGCTTATTAAGAGTCTATAGTATCTAACCTTGTAACCATTTAGACTCCTCATGCTGCTTTGAGGTAAACTCGAAGGAAACCAATCTCCTTTGCGGTCACCAATCAGTGGCCACATTACTCCATAAGATAAAATACCTCCTGCAAGCAACGACAAGTTCACAAGATGTGAACATATCATTCCTGCTCCAACGTAAGTCATGCTAAAATCAAAATAAAACCTGCACAAAAGCGAAAGTGCAAAACTTTCATTTTAACAAGCGTTTTCTAACAAGACTTCCTAAACTAGCCAAAATGTATAGGAGTAAAACACGCACGAGTTTGCATAAGCTTTTAAACCGAATGTCGGGAAGTAAGTGAATCCGCATGTTCCTGAACCCGAGTAGAACCATTGAAAAAAGGCCCACGCAAAACTTCCTGTGAAGAACTTTGCAAACCCCACAACTTGCTTCCTGCATTAAACCATAGGAAAAAAACGTTAATTATTCTAACGGGGCGTTTGGATGTTCGTTTTGAATGTTAGTATGTGATTTTGAATCTTTGGAATCATATTATCAGCTAAAATAAAACAAACTGTATGAGGTAGTGTTTGGATATGTTTTGCTGTTTCAAGTTGTAAAATATTAAAATATGAGTGTTTTGTGATTCTTGTTATTTAAGAAATACTAATACATAAAATATTAAAATGGCCAAAAAAGGCAACCTTATGAAAGGAGATACCTCTTGTTAAATAGGAGAATAATGGGGTGTTTGGGATTGCTTATAAAGTGAATTATTCTGCTTAAATATAGGCACATGTACCAACATGCTTCTTTATTAGTGCTTACTTTAGAGTAAAATAAGCAGATAGCGAGTTTCATCCAAGTACTCAAAACTTCTTATCTGCTTTTAACAGTAAGCAGATAAGCACCTCAATAAGCAATCCCAAACACACTTAAAACTTATGCTGCGGCTGGTATGTAAGATAATCAGTTCTTAAACGCAAGTGCAGTGATGCATGTTCGCATACCTGGCCATCTTGTCTCCTTTTGGAGTGTGGAAGCCATTGATAAGCACAGCTGTAGCTGTTCCACTTGGATATGTCAATTTATAGTCTATGATCATAATCTGCAAAAAAAACAAGATATTAAAATACCGAAAAAACTTTGTATAAAAGTTACTACCCAAAAAAACAAAAAAGTACAAACCTTTCTAAGAGGAACCAACGCCAAAAGACCGACAAAGCTACTAACGAACAAAAAACCGGTCATCCAACCAATCCCAGGTTCTTTATAACTACCAGGTGAATTCCCTGGTGTATCAACTCCGGCTTGCTCATATGTGTTCTTGTTTAATCCCAACAAATATGACCCAAATCCACCTACACACAAATCCTTAATCAAATCAATACTACATTTTTTTTGCTATTCGAAGTAATGATAGTCAAATAATCACCAGTCAAGATTGAGTAACATATAGACTCAAAATGGTACCTATTACTTACATATATCAGTTGTTAAAACTTTAATCAAATTCTGCTTACATTCATATACTAATTATCAAATCATGTATATTACAATAATGGTTTGACTATTTTTTTACTTACAAGATTTTTAACCTCAGTATTACAAAAATGGTCAAAAACAATGTTTTACCTGTGTACACATGATTTGTACATATATATATATTTTATTTTATTTTTGCATAAAACATTAAAGCAAACCTCTTGACTTTTACATTTTTTTTTGTCTTCTATTAAATTATCTGACAACCTTCTTGCAATTATTTTTTACAGAAACACATGCATCCCAGAAACTGTACAACAATCACTCAATCATTATCTTCGTTTTAAGACCAAAATCAATAACAAAATAATCAAACTATATCAAAACACAACACCAAAACACCACCAAAAACATCATTAAAAAACCAAAAAACAAGAAAACAAACCTCCAACAGCAATGCTATAACAAGCAACAGCACATGTCTGAATAATAGTATTCTCCTGTCTAGTAAAAGGAGTCGTGGTAAACCCAGCTTTATGCAACAACTTAGTCCATGTTCTTATGAACACAAAAGCCAACAGAGCAGCTGAAACATTAAGGTTTGGAACAAGACCAGTTGTCAAGTTCAGTTTCATAACTATCACACTATACATT
>JARVZY010005994.1:0-27753 GCA_030686995.1 Artemisia argyi
TAAGTCGGCTATAAAATAAGTTTCATTTGTCACACAGGCTTATGGAGGCTTATGGCTTATAAAATAAGACTTAAGCCTTCATAAGCACAAGCCCTTAGAAAGGGGCATATGGCTAGTTAAATACGTAAATACCTTAAAACACTAAATTAGTTTGCTTCTTAACTTCAATATGGACTTTCATGTAACAAATAGTTCTCTCACCAAGTGTTGATAACTCTTGCAATATATATCTCTTTATTTCCATGTACATAAAAATCTTTTATATGATATGAAGACTTTTCTAATTTTATCATATCCCACATTGGTTAAAGAAAGAATTTGTTGGTTATATAAACTAGTCAATGCCCCTTATATGTGCCTGGAATAGTACAATGTTCTCAGGTATAATACTTCTTGGAATCTTTACAAGTTCAACAAATTTGTAAAGAGAACTTGTATGAATCCAATGGTGTATCTACTTGAAAACTTGTATGAACTTCTAACTTTTTTTCCACTATATTAGTTTGGTCTCCTTTCTTTCTATTAATCAGGTTTTTAGCTTTTGACTCATTCAAGCATTTTTTTTTTAATTATAAACATGTTTAGGTGGAAATCATCTTATTCTTTAGTTTCGCATGCCTTAGAAGTAAAAATATTTTTGAAGTCACTAAAGAAAGATTAAAAGCTGAGAAAGAGCAAGAAACAATCATATTACTCATTTTTGTTTTCATTGTTAAAATTTAGATACATTGTATGCAATTCTACAAAGATTTGACGAGAATCTTTCACATCAACTTGGATGGTGGAATTCATGCATGATGTCAAAAGTCAAGAATGTTGCTTCTTCATTCCATCATCTCATCCCTTTCACTATTATAAAGCGAGAGAGCTTGTATATCTCCTAATACAAGAGATATATCTATTGGTGTTTATCCTTGTAATTCGGAGAGTTGTGAAAAGATTTCACTAAGTGGGTAGGGAATTGCGGGAGAGTTGGGATGACAATGGTTTTTTCATGTGGGTAGAGGTGGACATTGACCGAATTTGACCGGTTTCCAAATTGGTTTGAAATCGGTTCCGGTTTGTCGTCAAAGTCAAAAAACCGGTTCCAGTTTAAACCAAACCGTTTTCTATAGGTTTTTGGGTTCAAAAAACCAGAACCTATAGAACTGGTTCCGAATCGGTTTCCAAACCAGATTGGGGCAAAAACTTGTCAAACTTTTGAAAAAAACAGTGCAAAATAAATACACTGGCCTTTTTTCAACGATTCTCGTTTTTTTTCCGTTCGCGTTTTATACACAATAAACTTAATAAACCTCAAATTTAATTCAGTAAATTCATAAACATCACACATAAATTATGAGAATGTCTATTTCTAGGCATCACGAGCGTTTTTTATGAGCAATGTTTTAAGTGTTTTGAGAGTATTTGAATGTGTGACTAAATCAAACTCAACCTTGGCATTTATAGGGATGTTAGGAGGGTTGAATGTGGCTGAATGGAGCATGTTGCCGTTTTTAAACGGTCAAAAAAGCAAGCCCAACGGCTATAATATGCCATTTGTGTTTGAAATTCACCACTACCCCCAAAACCGGTTTTTCCAAACCGGTCCTCAACAGTAAAATGCAAAACCGGTTTGATACTCTTCTCTGCCCTTTATGTAAGTCCATAAATGACTCACATAATCACTTATTCTTTCAATGTGAGTATTCTATGGACGTTTGGAAGAATTTGAAAAAGGATATCAAGATTAGTAATGTTCCTGAGGTATGGGATCAAATTGTCTTAATGATGGAGAATATGGCTTGTTCTAATTCTATATGAGTGTGCTAAATAGACTCATAATATAATTGCAGCAACTGTTTACTATATTTGGAAAGAAAGAAATGACAGAATATTTGCACAAGAGCATAAATCTATTGAAGTTGTGGTTCTCAGCATAAAGGAACAATTGAGACTTAAATTTATGAGCATCAAGGTGAGGAAAACTATGCATACTAATAAAGTTGCAGAATTATGGAATGTCAAGTTTCAACACTGAGTAAATAGTAACTGAAGGATATGAGATGTTTGGTTATTCTTACAATCATGGTGGTATTCATTCTTGGTCTCCTCTGTATTTGATAAGAATTGGAAGATTTGCTATCTAATGATACAGTTTCCTGCCTTTAAGGGGTGTTTAGATCTTTGAATATCATGAGCAATATGTCTTAGTTTGCTACTATTCCTTTTTTTAGACCATTACAATGGAGTGACACCTTGTATCTTGGAGTTCTAACTGGTATTGCTGTACCTATGTTAACCTCTTGATTGTTCAGTATGGCCTTGGGTGGATATTGGACAGTTAAGTTTGGCTAAATAGGAGGCCTAACCGGTATGAATGTACCATAAAGATGGGTTCCCATTTGTGAAGGGTAAATGGTCTAGGAGGATGGTGTATGTTGAATGGAATAGAGAGGTGTGTAAGATGAACCTTCTTGGTCCATTCAATACACCATCACAGGGGTAATGGATGGTCATCATGGAGGGTGTAGTGTTCCCAAACAGTTGAAGCCTTCCATTGAGAGGGAAATGTAGGCTGTTTGGTAAAGCCTCCCCATGGATGGGTTATGGGTGCCTAGTGAAGCCCTACTCCATTTCTACCTTGCTACTGTGGTGGCAGGATGAGTGGTTTGGTAGAATGGAGATGGGGAAATGTAGCTAAATGGTAGGTGCTTCTAAGGTGAATTGATGTATTGAGTTTGGTATTTTTCTGAAGAATGTTAAGGTGAAGTCTGAAGTGATATACTTTGTTTGGTTAGAATTTAGTATTATCTGAGTTAGTTTCTAGTGTTGTCTGTTAATAGACAAGGGTAACTAGTATTGCTGTTTTAGTATTAGTTCAGTTGTATCAAGATTGGGTTATGTCCAATTCTTGTTGCTATTCTTATGATTGTAATATTGTTGGAGAGTAATATAATACATTCACATTTGCAACAAAAAAATGTGAGTATTATGTGTCTAGAATAATATGATGTTTTCATGGTGATAATCATCGGTCGAGTTAAGAAAACTTAACCCGTCAGCAAGGGCGGAGATAAGGGGGTCACAAGGGTCACGTGCCCCTCTAGCAAAAAAATTTGTAGTGTAAATTTTCTAAAATATTTGGCTTTTTTCATAATTTGACCCTATAATAACCAATTTATAGTGTAGTTTCCAAAATTTATTAAAATGTGCCCCTCGAGCGAAATTTTCTGGCTCCCGTATCCGTCGGGTGGTGAACGCATATTAACAATTTTTTAAATCTTTTTTACCGTAAAATTAACATGTTTTGGTAGAACTATTTTTATCTTTGCTTTCACACAAGTTAATTAGTATGCAAAAAGGATAACCGTAAATGTTTCTAGTACCAACTCATCAGTCAACAACAACATATATCTCATTAAAACCAATTATTTGAAGGAATTCCAGTGATATTCACAAGAATGTTACAAGGAGAAGAACAATCTCAATGTTGTCTACTTACATGTAAACCTGTATGTGTACATTCACAATTTATACAATAGCATATAGATTTCTATATAAATGATTTGAGATAAGTAAACGCTAATCCTTTTTTTCATAGTAAAAATCATCATTTATAGGTTCTTTTATCAAAGGTGTTGCCTTTATGTTTCTTGTTATAAACTAGTTGTTTCTAAACAACAATTTGAAATTTTCATGTAACAAATTTTTCTTTCACCAACTACTAAGAACTCTTGAATTATTTATTTCTTAATTTTTTTTTCTAATGAAGATATTTTCCTGCCTTTATCCTAACACTCTATCCCACATTGGGTGAAGATAGAAATTGTTGGTTACTTATATACCAGATGTTTATGCATGCTAAATGTGTTGAGAATCGTGTAGTGTTTTCCAATGCGTCATAGTGTGCATGATTGAAAAAATCTGGCACATCTTGAAGTATTAGAAAACGCATATGAACTCTTACACTTTTTTTTCTTTTTTTTATTCTTATATATATATTTTTTTAATTTGGTACTTTAGAACATGTTTAATCATTAATTTCACCAGGTTAGAAAAGAAAACACATTTTTAAAACCAAAGAAACAATAGAAATGTAAAAATGTATGTTGGTCAACAACCAACATAAAATGAGCATATTTTATTCACAGTTGAATGTTCATAACGAGCTGGAGTATCTTATTTTCATCTAGATAGTGCCATACATATTATAATTCTAATGTGATCTTACACATACAAGAACGATAGTGACGATCAACAACTACTATTCCAATCATCATGTTTAGATGCTTATCAACTTTGAATATTCAAGGATGTCTAAATCTAAAGGTCCACAATCCACACTACATATGCTTTAATTAGGTTACTCGGACATGAGATCATTGCCTGGGGCTTGGTCCTTAGGGAAGGGTCAGGTTGGCACCTCAGTGGTGTGGTGCCTAGGGTCACGGTGTTCCCATTGATCTACATCTTTTGAGTAACATTATAATGTAGCTGTCGTTCATGCGTTCATGCAATTTAAATCATTATCTTTCGAAAGAACATCAAATTAGAAAGTAGAGTTGAAGACCAAATAATGATATAGAAGTTAGTGCTCTTTTGCCGGAAACTCCTATTTTCCTAAAAAAAAATAACATGTAATTTCAATACAATGCTTACACGTTTGTGATCGTTCATATTTATAGGTATAGCAATAACAACATATAATCTCATTGTAATCGTTTATATGATCTCTAGATTTTTTTTTCATCCATTTTACGGTTTTGGTGGAAACCAATTTAAATCTTTAGTTATACATAGGTTCATACTAAACGATGCCTATTGCCAAATATTTTCTACAACCACAGAAGAATTTAAATAACATTTATTTTGTGAATTCTTATAAGAGCAAGGATTTTATGAGTCTTATTTCTCATCTCAAACCAATTATGCTACACACCATTAAAAGTATTAGACCACAACTTCCAACATATTTCGCATATATATCGAGAAAACTTGAAGAAATCTAGTTAACGATGGTACAGTAGGTAGGCATTCGAAATTTAGAGAAAACTTGTCTTATAAGGGTCCAACTATTGGGCTTGAAACCTTAAAAAAGAAGATGAAGATCACTACTAAACATAGGCCCAATAATTTGAGTTGAAATGATGCATGTTTTTTTTTATACATGCCCAATTATCTTTTCTGTCTTGCACTCTTGTTATATATGCTTAAAAATATTTTCCAGCTCAATACGTAATTCAATAAGCTGTGTATATCGATCTCTACTTGAATAACAGTTCATATCAAAGTAATAAACACATATGGCTTACGTTATCAAATCTGTATATGATATAGGATTGCCTAGCTTCTTACTTTTCGATTTTGGCATTAGTGCTCATTTTGATAAGCATGTTTGACTAAAACTTTGCTTAGCTACATGCAAACCTAAATTTGTAAATTCATAATATACACAATGAGCATTCAATAATGTGTACTGATCGCTGGTTAAACATTTGCAATCTTTGAAAAAATCACTGGTTGTTTAAGTTCAATGCTTAAACATTTGCAATCTTTCATTTTTAGAGCAACAACAACATATAATTTCACGTTATCGTCCAAAGAGTGTATGATTCGTGCTCCAAACACATAAATTAGTTTGGTTCGAAAATTCAATCCGGAGTTCCAAGATATGTTTCTTTCGAAAACTTTTAATAGCTCTTGCATTGTCTCTTTCTTTCCATAAAAATCTTTTATATAAGGTGGAGACCATTTTCAACCTTGAATCCTAACATTTTATCCCACATTGGTTGAAGAAAAAAATCGCCCGTTACTAATATACCATAATTTGCACGAGAAAGTAGTGTTGTGAATGGTATTATATTTTCAATTCCGTTATCATCTCATCAGCTAAAATAGTTTGTGAAATGATAGACAGGACTGGAAGTTAATACGATTCTCAATCTTTTTTTATTAGCTTTCGTTGTACTCAATATAAACCATGTTTAGCGAAATTTGTTTAGTCATCAAGTTCACATGGCGTAAAAGGAAAGAATATTTTGAAAGCATTGATAAAGAATAAGAATTTGAGAATCAATAAGTTTGTTGCGAAATTGAGTAATATGATTTACCATTAGCTAAATCAAAACTGGAAAAAAAAATTACGCAAAGACGACGGTCAAACCATTTATTTTTTCAAATATGTCTCGTTGGATAATTCATACACATGTTAAACCATCCACGTAGTAGATATGAAAGTTCAATGAGGAGAATATTTTATTTTCATCTAGTGTCATATATATTTTCGTCCTAACGTGATCTTACATCAATACAACAATGATAGTCACGATCAACGTCAACCACTATTACAATTCTCATGTTTAGGCTTATCGACTTCGAGTATTCAAGGATTTCTATACCCATATGCCCATATACGCGAGTTAAAAGTACAATTACTATCAGAAATTTTGGAAAACTGAGGATTTTAGAAGTCTTCTCATTCGAACCAATTGAGCTATACTCCGACCATTGATATATAAAAGTCTTGACCACAACTTTATGCAAGTTTGGCATATGTTTCGAGCTAATCTTAAGAGGAGCGATACTGATAGTCCCTTTGTTAGTCCTTGAATTGGAGGAAACTGTAGTAGTATATCTTTTCTGGAATGGGAAATGATCACCGATAACAACTTTATGACTTGTTTATTTCATGTGTTTAAGATATTTTGATAATGACATTCAAGTCGGCCTATTAGTCACTATAAACAAACCTTGCTTAGCCATATTCTTTGAGTTTGTTGCGTTTAAGGCTGTTCGTTGGCGTGTGTGTTTAGACGGTTGATTAGTTTCTTTGGGTTTATGTGTCGGAAAGCTATTTCTGCTACCGTTTAGTGTTACGGGTGCTGTGAACAACTTTCTTACAGAGGCGATTAATGTTCTGATTTGGGATAAACATGCTTGTCCAATTGGGTTGTTTTGTTTGCTTGTGACGATTGTGTGTTAGTAGCATGCATGCACAACGGTATCTTGCAGCATCTCAACACTTGGACCGCAAATATGTTTTATAGTCACAATGGAAACCGAAATGTTAAAAGTCATGTTCCAGGCTAATGATGCTATGATGACTTTTACCTGGTACATCATCGGATCAATTTGTAAACCGAGAACAGGCTATTCTCTTCTCGTGTTTTTCTTTATATATAGTTTCTGATGAAAAAATTCACGATGGGCCTTTTGTACACAAAACATAGGTTCAGCTACCATGATAGTGTGGGCTACTAGTTGATTTTATCCACATCCATTGGCTTGTCTCCTGAACCTGCACCAGGTGCCTCATCTCCCGAGTCATTGTCATCTTCAGTGAGCTTTCATCAATTGATTCCTCCTCTGAAACCAGGTCCACATCTTCTGGCTTAGCGAATTCCGCACAGAGCTCTTTTTGGTCCAAACTATACAACCACCTATGCATAATCATGCAAGCATGAAACTTTGTTTGGTGACAATTCTTTTGATCAAAATATAAACAGTAAATACTTTAAAAAAACATTATAAACTTAACAATAAATACTCTAGCAAAAAATATCTAAATTCCTCTAATGATAAAAAAGATGGGATCAATCCTGTACTAGAAAGAAATGGTTTACTTTGACTTTTAAGGTCAAACAGACTATTCTTCAACTCCAAGAACTGCTATAAACCCGTAAGAAAGTTTTATGATGTTGTAATTTATTATCAGTTCCTATAATAAGAATTAAATTTAAGCTCTATAAAGGAATGCATCTTAAAATCGAATATGAAAAGTAAATATGACCTAAAAAAGTCAACATATACCCATATTGCACTGAACTATTGAAAATCCAAAGAAATCTGCACAATTAATAAAACAAAATGATATGTTACTATTCATTTTTGTAGTTGAGCCACCGCGCTGCTATCCACTTGGAAAGCCTTTGCTACAATATCACTCGGAAATGGTGAATTTGAGCCAAAAATAGTATTTGCGATTGTTATCGCACCTGGGTTTTGACTGCTCAATGCAGCAATAACTACTGCATTTCCATGTCCAAGCAATGCCATCTTCTCTATGAAGGTAATTCAAGAACCTGAAGAAGTTTAAGTAGTCAACATCTCATGTTCTTACTCATCGAGATCATATATACTAGTTATTCACTCTATACCATTGAGTTTATTTTTGCTACATACATTGCATTTTTAGACCAACTGTGAACCAAACGTCATGTGCGCTATTACTAGTGAATATCGTTTTGTACCGCTTGAAAGTATGTAAAATGAAAAGATAGATTGCGAGTTTTTATTTGTTTCTCTAGTTGCGAGTTTTGCAATGTAGGCCTCTTTTGTAAGAACCCAGAATCATGATTGCAAGAATAAGTTATGACCCAAAACTTATATAGATTTCATATAAATAAACACTTATGTAAAATCACAGATTCATGCTCTAACTCTAGCATTCTTTCTTTCGTTTCATGTACATAAAATCACAGATTCATGCTCTAACAATTCGCATTTTCAGGTTAATTACTATTTCCGGAAAATTTCACTATTCACTTTTTACTATTCACTTTTTTACTATTCACTTTTCACTATTCATCTCAGAAATTTTTATTTCATATTCTCATAAGTTAAACTATTTTAACGATAATCCGAGAGTTTGACGCTCGTCGGATCATTTCTGCAAAAATCACAAAGCCGTGTGCGAGATTTACTTTTAGGTTTAAACGTCCTTCCAGCATCCCGATATATCCATAAAACATTATAAACAATAGAAATATGATTTTCTATCATTTTATGACAATTCCAAAAGTTTTGGAATTTTACGTTTTTCAGTTCAGCGTTTTACGCGAATTACGCGTTTTAGACCCGTGTTTCCAGTTTTTAGCAGGGTTTTAGCACCCGATAGAACCTACCACTCATTTTATATTTTATTATGGAGTATTTTGACAAGTTTAACCATTCTTCCAAGTTTCGTATTTTTACGATACCCGGTTTTACGTTTCGTGACTTAACAACTTACGGTTAGCAACTTACGGAGTCAAAACTAGCTACATACTTAGGATAATATCATCCAAGGACCAACACTTGCTCCCTAAGTCTTTCAAACCGCCATAGGGGGGGGGAGTCATCCCATAGGTGGCATAATCTCATGCTTAGAGCCATTAGATGTTAACAAGTGTAGAACTTGGCCTCCAAGGTTAGATAAATATCCTAAATGCTTTGTAACCTCCTCAAAAACCATATAAATACCCCCCTCCCCCTCCTATTTCGTTCATCATCACACCACACCAACACCATAACCCTAGCAAAATTTCTTCCAAGTATTATCCAAGATTCAAGAGCTATAACAACATAGAAATCCTAGTTTAGTTTTGATTCATCAAAACTACTTCAAATCCTTAGAAACCTTGGTGATTCTCTTGAGTTTGAATCCACTCAAGTCACCTCAACCTTCATCATCCATCTTTCAAGATTACAAGAGTAGAAAGATTGCATGAAGTGAAGTGGGTTGAAGCAAGTCTATCAAAGTCCTATCCTTACATGTTAACTTCCTTTCATCTTTGAAAGCCAAAAGTTGTGAGCCAAACCCTAACATGCTTCTTGTTAATTAATCATGTTCATATCGTTTACATGTTATTCTTGCTATATTATGTCTTGTATGAATGTCCATGATGTATAAAAATGAGCAAAACAAGTTGTTGTAATTGATTGTTAAGACAAGTTCATAAAACAAGTAAACTAGTGACTTGTTGGTATAATCTGATCAAAATGGTAAAATTATGATCTTGGATCATTATATATTACAGTAGAGGACCTAACAAGGAAACCATAGCAATTTGAACCACCTAAAACGAGTATACGAGTCAAAAGTTACGCCCATTTGAAGTTACCAAAGATTTCCGGCAAAACTGCCTAAACCTTACTGAATCGCATTCTGACTTTTTGAAAGTCACTCTTCTGGTCCGATTCATCAAAAAGTTAAAACACGAAAGTTGTCCGGAACGCCGTTTTCGTTCAGGAGTAAAGAAGCTCGAGCCCTGAAAACGCTTTCTTAGTGATAAATTTTTCAAAATTCTAAACAGCCCATTTCTAGGCCAAAGTCACTATACTATGGTTATACTTTAAAAGGAACAAGAGGTCTTATGACCTATAATCAAGACCATCACCATGGCTAGAGCTAAGGTTGTGTCTCATGACCTTGGAACAAGGACCAAAGGTCATGGCTAGGCCATGACGAAACGACCATACAAGCTTATTTAGGCGAAAACATGAAACAAGGAATTGGCGACAACTTGAACAAACAATTTGGATCTACTTCACCTAAAAGGAACCATGAGATATTACAAAGAAAAATGGTCATACAAGACTTATGAAACTTACCCTAATAACAATCTTCATGTGATAATAAACTTTCCTAAGTTTATTCAAGTACTTGGACATGTAACTTTTCGGATCAAAACTTATATACATATATATTCTATCAACTACTACAATAGTAGGGAGCCTCATGTGAGGAGTTCATTATGTAAGCCGTCGAGATGAGTTGTGGATTTACGAATTAAAGTGGCCTGGCTCCTCGAACGCTTACTAACATGACTTCTGAATTATGTCGGCCCGAACGGTAGTAAACGATATATAAAACATACATGTTTCATGAATCTTTTCTTTCTAAGACTTACAATATACATCATACCACATCATGGACTAAATGCAAGATATATATATAGGCACTTATTCATATTCTTTACTCCGATCCTAAGTCGCAACATTCGATTATAGGTTGCTCGTAGAAACCTTCACGATTCAACCGTTACATTCATTACTTGCCATCTTACTTAAGGTGAGTTCATAGCCCCACTTTCTATTGTTTAACTATTTTACGAACCTTTGGGGGGAATACATGCTATTATTTTCTACTCGAACACAATGCTTTCTACTGTATGCTATTCGACTATGTTTTATTATCACTAAGTAACATCCTTGCCAAACCAAGATCCCTTATTATGAACCATTTAATCACTTGCGAGGGTTACTTGCGAGTGAGCGCGAATATTGTGAATAGGCCTATTGGGATTGACGAATCCCATTTGTATTGACTAAGTTCAAACAAATGCATTAATATTTGAGACATTAGGTATGACGGCAAAGTACCTACCGGGATAAATCTGCCGATCGATATTGGTACACGTTAACGTTTTGGTGTCATAAGCTTAGTGAATTAATAACCTTTCTGGGCATATAACAACGTAGCCCATCTTTGTTTTCTAACTATGAGTGTGAGTCTATAGCTCTCACTACGATTATTGTGTTCAAACGATTTAACTACAAACACTACGATTATTGTGTTCAAACGATTTAACTACAAACACTACGATTATTGTGTTCAAACGATTTAACTACAAACACAACGATTATTGTGTTCAACGATTTAACTACCAACACATTGTGTTCAAACATTAAACAAACTCTATGAATATCACTCAACCTTTGTGTTGACCTCTCAAGCATGTATTTCAGGTTCATGACGATCAAGGATGGCACGAAAGCGCACGGATTCTCAAGAGGGCTATAAATTTTATTATCATTCAAAAACTCATTTATTATACATTGTAAACATGGAACCATTTGGGACCTCATTTTGTAAATCTCTGATATTTATACAATTTGAATGATAAATCTTTTAAAACGACTCAAATGGGAGTTCGTTTTCTATTATTGTGACTATTGTGCCGTCGAGTAACACCCAGTTCGAATTCCGCTGCAACCATGAATTGGGGGTGTTACATCGTTCACGCAATTTAAGCCACTATATGTCAAAAGAACATGTAGTTGGAAAGAAGAGTTGAGGATGAAATAGTTAGAAAAAACTTCCTAGTCTAATGTCTACTAATAAAATGGAATCTTAACCGAGACGCATTCATAATGGCGCAAAGCAATCTATATTTATGTCGATTGAAAAGGATATCTGAACTAAATTGATGAAACTATACTTTGTGTGCTTGCACACAATATTCAATTTTAGAATAGAACGGATAGCATGACTCACATTATACTTTGTTCAATTCTGATTCTGGTATAATATGATCAGATTGTGAGACAAAATATACATACACACATACATGATAACATAACTCACATTATTAAAAAGGTTGTAATGAAGGAACTCTTGCATCATCTCTTTCTTACATTTTTTTTATGAATATACCTTGCAGCATTTTATCCTAACACTCTATCCCACATTGGCTAAAGATAGAAGTTGTTGGTTACTTATATACCATAAGTGTATGTCTCTTAAATGTGTTGAGATTAAGTATTATGTCTTCAAATTTCTTCCTGATTATTAGGTTGAAAAAATATAATCCTCAGAAAGAATTTGAAAACTCATATGAACTCTTATCTTTTTTTTTTTTTTTTTTTAATTTTTTTTCTCTTTTAATTTGATAGTCTAAAAACTGTTTATTCATTAATTTCACACAAGTTAGAAAAGATAATAAAATTTGAAAGCTAATAAAGAAACAACAGAAATGTAAAAATGTATCTGAATTCCTTTGATTAAAATGCAACGTGCAAAAGAAATACATGCACAATCTAATTCGATAATCAACAACTAGCATAATTTATTTTACAAGATAACTCATACACTTATATCATAACCATACATGAAATTGAAAATATTTTTATCGTAGTCGAAAGATCTTAGTGAGATATCCTTTGGAATATATTTTTGTTAAAATGTGGTTTTACCCAAAAACAACAACGATAGTGATAATCAACAACTACTACTTCAATCATCATGATACTTCGAGTTAGAATCAAGGATTTTTTAACCCATAGATCCATACTAAATGGTATATATATCCACAAAATGTGGAAAATGGAGAGCGACGACCAAAACTACAAAATGTGGAAAATGTAATTGGGTAGGTAGTATACATACCAAAAAAGAAAAACTACATACATGTTACTGTATAAGTATAAAAACAATATTTTACATCTTTTACCCGTTTGACCCTTTTATACATCTTGAGAATGTCTTTCTTATTCTTCAAAAACCCGATTTCATGTACGATGCCACTCTTGTAACGAAGCGAGCCCGAATAATGGAAAGGTCCTCACAGCTCAATAAGAGCATCCACAATGGTAAAAACAAGAATAGCTTTTCACTATTTAGATAAGTCTTTTGAAGGGCTTTTTTTGCATTGCATGAAAAGCTTTTGGAAAAGCTTTTTAGAAAGACTTGGTATACTCCAAGTCTTTCATCAAAGTGATATGTATTAAATATAGTATGCATTGGTTGCATTAAATGCAAAAAGTCATGAAAGACTTTTGTCATTGTAGATGCTCTAAGAAGGTTTGTTTTCCAAAGATTCATGCATGGTTTATATAGAAATCTTTCTTTCACCAAATGTTAAGAACTATTAAATTATTTCCTTCATACGTTTTTAAGGAAGATATTTTCTAACCTTTCATTCTAACACTCTATCCCACATAGGCTCAAGATAAAAGTTGTTGATTATTTATATTCCATAAGTGTATGTTTGTTAAATATGTTGAGACAAATAGTATGTCTTCATGCATGTCCTCATATCCTACGGGTTGAACAACCCGTAAGGATCTGGGAATATCGAAGATCCCATATAAACTCTCAACTTTTTCCTTTTAATTGGGTACTCTAAAACCAACATAAACCTCTTAGATAATTCATCTAAACTTGAAAGGTTGCAATTGCGAGGAGACTATCTTATACGTTATTGGCTCATCAATGCTTAAACATATGCGAGGAGACTACTAAACATAGGCACAATAATTTGAGTTGAACTATTTTTAACATACTTTAGAAATACTTTCGCCGGACAGCTCAATACGTAATTCAATAAGCCGTTTATATCGATCTCTACTTGAATAACAGTTCATATCAAAGTAATAAACACATATGGCTTACGTTATCAAATCTGTATATGATATAGGATTGCCTAGCTTCTTACTTTTCGATTTTGGCATTAGTGCTCATTTTGATAAGCATATTTGACTAAAACTTTGCTTAGCTACATGCAAACCTAAATTTGTAAATTCATAATATACACAATGAGCATCCAGTAATGTGTATTGATTGCCAAAATTAGTTTTTTTAACCACCCATGGCCATAACAGGTACCATAATGCAAAAAATACTTTAACCTACATGACCAAAATGCGTAATTCATTCAGCGATGTATAAGATTTCTTCACGAATGGTTTATATAAGTAAAACCTAACCCCTTGTTCAAAATCACAGGTTGTTTTAGTTGAATGTTTAAACATTTGCAATCTTTCATTTTTAGAGCAATCACAACATGTAATTTCACATTATCATCCAAAGTGTATACGTTTGCTTCTAAAATTCAATCTGGAGTTTCAAGATATGTTACTTTCAACAAGTTTTAATAACTCTTGCATTGTCTCCTTCTTTCCATAAAAATCTTTTATATAAGATGGAGACCATTTTCAACCTTCAATCATAACATTTTATCCCACATTGGTTGAAGAAAGAAATTAATTGTTACTAATATACCATAGCATACTTGAGAAGCTTGTGTTGAGAATAGTATTGTGTTTTCAATCTTGTTATCCTCTTACCGACTAAATTAGTTAGGAAAGAGAGTGACAAGAATGAAAGTTAATACGATTCTCAATTTTCTTTTTTCCATTATCTTTCGTTGTACTCACAATAAAACATGTTTTCGCGAATTTGGTTTAGTCATTAAGTTCACATGGCGTAAAAGGAAAGAATATTTTGAAAGCATTGATAAAGAATAAGAATTTGAGAATCAATAAGTTTGTTGCGAAATTGAGTAATGCGATTTATCACTAACAAAATCAAAACTAAAGGAAAAAAAAACGCGAATAAGGTCAAACCATTTTCGATTTTTCTATACTTTTAAACTTGAATATAAATGAGCATATAAGTTTATAATTGATAAATGAAATTTACACTAAATTCAAATTTAAATCTAAGCTAATAAATCCAGTACAATCTAAGTCAACAAGCAATATATGTCTCGTTGGATAATTCATACTCATATCAAAACGAGGAGAATGTCTTATTTTCATCTAGCTAGTGTCATATACATTTTCGTCCTAATGCGATCTTACACCAATACAACAACTACTATTTCGGTTATCATATTTAAACTTAACATATGTCACATTCATAATTTGTACATATATCGGAAACAATTTGTAAAGTAAACATTTTACTCTCTATGACTATAAGCACAAAGGACAATGCTTAAACTTAACATCTGCAATCTTACATATTCTGTTTCTAAATCAATAACAATTTAAAATTTTTATGTTGCTACCTTCATGTTTCGTAAGCACATAATTCTTTCACCAACTCCTACATTATCTATTCTTTCCATGTACTTAAAATCTTTTTTATGCTGAAATAATTTGCCATTTTTTTGTTTACGGAGACCTTTTCTAACATTCTATTCTTTCGTTTTATCCCACATAGGTTGGAGAAAGAAATTGTTTGTTACTAATATGCCAAAAAGTATGTGAGTGTTATGTGTCTAGAATAGTATGATGTTTTCAGGGTGTTCATCTTCCATCGAGTTAAGAAACTTAACTCCATGAAAGTTGGAGATCTGAAAACTCATATGAACTCTTAACAATTTTTTAAATCTTTTGTTATCGTAAAACATGTTTTGGTGGAAACGATTATTTTCTTTAATTTCACACAAGTTGATTAGAATACAAAAAGATAACCGTGAATGTTTCTAGTACTAATATAGATCTCATTAGAATATCATAGACATATTAAATCCATCTAAGAACTTAACATATTTTAATCACATCTGAAAATTCATAACGAGGATATTCTTTGAACTATCTTTCTTTTCATCGAGTGTCATATGTATTATTTTTCATGTAACGCGTAATTAGAGGTCTGGTAGTCTGACAATGTCACAGGGCTTTCATAGAGTTCTGTTTAATAAACTTTTTTTTTTTTTTTTTTTTTTTTTTTTTTTTTTTTTTTTTTTTTAAAACTCAATCATTGGACGATATCAATCAAGCCAAAGTACTTTATTATTACTTCATCAATTGTTTGTGCATTTAGTCACTCGTATCCATCTATTTTTCTTGATCTTATGAATTTGACTGATATCATGAACATATAGTAAGAGTATAATCTGAACCAATGAAATAATAACCTTTTCACTTACAATGATTCCTGTATAAAACTATACAGGAGAGTGACGACCAAATTCCGAAATGTTGAAGTTTGAAGTAGAAGATGTCATTATGCAGGTAGTATAGTATTCAGAAACTACATATGTGTTACTGTATAACAATAATATTCTACATCTTTTACCCGTTTGACCATTTTCGACATCGATCTTGAAAACGTCTTACTTATTCTATAAAAAACTCGATTTCAGGATGCCAATATTGTAATGAAACGGCCCGAGTATGGAATGCTCCTCAAATCGCATTTAAACTAAATCAGCAGTTGGGGTTTCTATATTAATGTTTTGGTCATTTGTTATGCATGTGGACAGTAATTCTTCATAGCAATATCTAATGTACACTATCTTTCATATCGGTAATGCATTCTGACAGAGTACATATATGTAAATGTCCTTTCTACACCTAAAAAGTATCTATTTTGGCCTAGTTAGATTGCAGAACCTGGATGTCAGGTCCGGAAAATTAGCTCATAAGGCCCTAGCTGCATTGAGCAAACTCTTAAAAAAAATAACTTATCACTTATCGAATGTGAAATTCTAGTTCGGGTCGTTTTCATGTGTGTTGGCCTGTTGGGTTGGTTCGGTCAAAGTCCATTAGGGTCGCTAACAGTTGCCGTCCATACTTAACTAGGCGTGTGAAGAAAGTGGATTGGCACCGAGAAAAAGAATACTGGATTGACCCGTACCAAATCAGGCCTGATTTGACCCGTACGTACCAAAACTATACCATTAAAAACAAACCCTTTTTCATCGCTTACGCGGCTTATACGACCCACCTTTTTTTCACATCTACTAACACTAGTATCAATAAATATTTTTTTTCTTTCAATGAAGTCGATTTGAAAAGCGTGACTGTAAAAGAAACTGGTTTAAAACCCGAGGAGCAAAAGTTGGTGTTAATATCTTTACTACACTACTAGTATGAAAAGTAACAACTAAATGAATCAAACATACGACTATGAAAGCAACATTAAGAAACAAGATTAGAGAGAAACTAAGACTTGATCACTTTTCTTCTTCTTTCTTCTTGAACAAACTGATGCATGCAAAGGTACATATTTATACTAGCAATACTAACACTACCGACTAAGTCACTAACCTACTAAAAGGAATTAAACTGAATGTAAACGTGCATGGAGTGTACTTCCTTATGACTTGCCTTTAAACAAGCTAGGAGAACATCCATGCATGCAACAGTAGTTACTAAGATATGCTCTATATTCCCAAATCTATGAGAAAACCACGCGTGAGTTTGAAGTACAATCATTATGAGAATTCCGGAAGTCTCATTTCTTAATTGGAACCAATTAACTAGCTACATGCTAACAAAGGATTTTAAAAGTATTAACCACAACTTTCTGCAAAGTTGGCATATCTTCTAAGCTAACAGCAAGAGGAGCTACACTTTGATGACTTGAAGAAGTGTAGTTAACGAATTTAAAGTACGTAAGCAATTGAATATTAGAGGTATCTTGTCCTATAACGATATTAATTACAAGATGTTTGGTTGCCGTTCACACAATTTAAGCCACAATATGTCCTAAGAACATGTATGGTTCCATTCAACTGATTCTAGATTTCTAGATATTAACATGTTAGACAAATCTATGATTAGTTCCACATGTTTGGTTGAGTTGGTGGTTTAAACCGTTTTTCATTAATTTGTCATATAAAAAGCATGTAAACAAATAGAAAATAAGAAACAATATATGTATCACCCGAAGGCGGCTCGATAAGATGTTTCATTCACCTTTTCTTTTTGGTTAACAATTATTTTTTGATATTTTTGCTTACTAATTTATGTTGTTTTCAAGCCAGTTGCCACAAAGACTTAAATAAGGTAAAACTCTCTCTTTTAGGAGGTTGACATGATCATTTCATGTTAGTTAATTTGTACCAAGCAAGGTTTAAACATGTCACTTTTCAAACTTTGCCCCTTAGTTGATGATAATCAATTGCCCATTTACCATCTCACTCACTCCTTGTGAATAAGAGAAACTTGTAAAATGAAGAATGGAACGCAGTTGATGAGGATCAAACCATCAAGAGCCAATCTGGAGTTCCAACTTCCAAGTTACATCCGTTTTTTATCGACTCTTAATGACTCTTGCATGATCTCTTTCTTTTCAAGTAGTACATAAAAATCTTTTATATAGTCTAACCTTCTATCCTAACATTGCATCCCACATTGGTTGAATAAAGAAATTGTTTGTTAGTAATATACCATAGCATACGTGAGCTGTTTGTATTTAGAAGAGTAGTATGTTTTCATATTTGTTGCAACCTGGCAAGCTAAAATAGTTAGTTAGGTGATGACAGATTTGAAAGTTAATACGAATTCTCAATTTTTTGTTTGTTATGTTTCATACTCGCTATAAAAGATGTTTTAGCGAAACCGGTTTAGTCTGTGATCTTGCATGGCTTAAGAGGAAAGTATTTTTTTTTATGTCAATTGAAAAAGAACAAGAACGAGAATTGTCACCTGTGCGCTGCGGCGGGTGTTTATGCATAAGTTGAATAGCTGACGTGGTTAATTTGATAAAAATTTTATTTTGAACCGATTTTAGTGTACTTCATTTGTTTTTATGACGGTAATGTTTTTGTAGATGTGTACTAATTAAGATGTAGAAGTGTGTAGGTCGACCTTGCTAATGGTTTTTATATTGTGACTTATATACTCAGACTATGTGTATAGGTACCCAGTTGACGTGTGCTTACCAAGAACAACACGTCCTTCGTTATTACATCAACCACCTATGACGCGTTTTTTTTTCCAATATAAAATTCTGTTACCCAAACATTCAGAGGTGGTAATTTGTGCTCATACTCAAAAAAACAGTCAAATTTGTAAAAGATTTGGATACATTTTAGCTCCATCTTTTTTTTGAAATGGGCATTGCCTATATAAAAATTAAATTGGCACAAATGAAAGCATATTTTCTCTCAATTGAAGAACATTATACTCGTAATTGTTTTTATAAAAAAAAAACTTATAAATATAATATATTTAATATTTTAAATATAAATGAGGTGTTACGTTTGAGGAATTTATTTTATCGTTTTGGGTCTATTCTAAAGCGATTTGTATAACATGCGTCCGTTTGGCCGGTACCCATTTACCTGTGCCTGTTTAGCTCATAACCCATTTGAACCGTGGCCCGTGCCCGGCTGTTTTGCCACCTCTAAATCTATCCCACATAGGTTGATAAAAGAAGTTGTTGGTTACTAATATACCATAGCGTATGTGAATTCCTTGTGACTAGATTAGCACTACATTTTCAGGGAAATCATTTCCTTAATGCTTGAAAGGTTTGCATGCTAACCATACATAGCGTTACAGAATTGATAACCTGATAATTAATATGAACTCTTGGTCTTTTTTCGGTAATCGTTCTTTATTTATTTTTCTATCAAAGATCGCTCAGTTTTGTTAATGTCATAAAATTAAGCATCCTGATTGACAAATAATTAAACCAAAATTAGGAAGGAAAAACAAATTACACAAATAATGTCATGAGTTTTTTACATTGTTAATTAAGTCTAAAATAACATTAAATTTTGATTTACAAATAAAATTTTCTATTAAGTTCAAACTTATAAAGTGAGCTAATAAATCCACGTACAATGTATGTCAACAAACAACATTTGTCTCGTTAGATATTTGAATCATAGATTTTTACATTGTTAAAATTAAGTCTAAAATAATGAGTTATTCTTTGGAATATATTATCTTCATCTACAACCATATATATATATATATATATATATATATATATATATATTTGTTCTAATGTAATCTTACCCAAATACAACAACGATAGTTTTATTAAGAAAATGTTTAAAAGACCAAGGATTTCGCAAGTCTTATATCTCATTTTAAACCAACTGAGCTTCGCGTCACTAGAACTAACGTCATGGATCACAACTTTATGCAAATTTGGCATCTCTTTCAAGCAAATCTTAAGAGGAGCCACACTCGATGATTCGAAAATAAGTAATGAACGGATTTAAACTAAGGAGGCACTAAAAAATAAAAGAAAAAGTTAGGGGGTAGATTTATCATTTGAGTGTAAAATATCTCGTGTGTTGGTGCCTCTCTCGAAATCAATTTGTTGGATTTCTTTAAACAATAGAGAACTGTGCCAATTTTTCTATCCACATAATATCCCACGTAGGTTGAACGATGAACTTGTTGGTTACATATATACCATAGTGTGCGTGTGTTACTTGTCATTAGAATAGTATCATGTTCTCAGTGATGGCTCCTTCTCATGCTAAAAAGTTTGCAAGCTAATCATAGATAGCATGAGAAAGTTCATTCAACTATGAAATAATATGAATTCTTAAATTTTTAATGTTCTTTATTATTATTTTTTATTTTATTGCAACGAATAGCAAATGGAAATGAAGTAAATTAACCATTTACGTAATCGCATACTACATAGTTTTTGTTTGTGGAATTTTTCATAAATTTTGCATATGTGAAAAATAGTTAGAGCTCAGTTAAGCCAAAAAAAAAGTAAATAAATAAATAAGAAAATCATTGTTAGTCGTCATTTTACCACAACGTGTTTCGTCGTTACTAATAGCAAACATAAGTTGATTACAAAACGCATTTCTTTAAGCTCATACATGAGTTTGTTCTTAAGACACTACAGAAAGTAGAAATTATCAATCAGGTTGCCGTTGAGAATGTTATATGGCAATACGAAATCAAGAATACGTCTTCAAACGATCAAAATCGACGGGGAAATCTTGGCTTTGTGCACTCTTCTTGGGTGCCGACTGACCAACCCCAAAGACCTAGCTCCAGGCATTAAACACATGTCCCATCCACATCAGAAGTTGAGATTGAGCCAAAACCTATTTTTCTTTAAGACTTTTTTTGACCGGTCAACTGTATATTTGCGACAGAGTAGTGATACAAAAGCAAAAATATGTACGTAAATAGTGGGTATATCCTGACTTTTATTAAAATACAAAAATATTATGGTAATATGTTTGTTAAGGACAATTAATAATTACGTGCAAAATAAACACATAATTAACAGTATATTGTTTTCAGATCTCGACATAAGCATATCGAAACAATTTATACAATAAACATTTACACTTTATGACTATAATAAGCCTAAAGGATTGCCAAGCTACTTATTTGTGAGATCTTGACATAAGCGTTTCTCACAAACTTTGCCTAGCTACTTGCAAACTTAAATTTGTACATTTGAGCATTGAAAACATGCTTACTTATCGGCATAATAAGTTTCCTAAACAACCTAGGGCTGAAAAAAGTGTCAAAACATGGACAAACTCTAACATTCATGACCCGAAAACGCAATCCCACGTTGTTTGAAAAAAGAAATTTACGAGTTTAATTTCTAGTCTGAAACCAACTGAGCTACACACTATTAAAAGTCTTGGACTACAAATTCCAAACAGATTTCGCATGTCTTTCGAGCTAATCTTAAGAGGAGCTACACTGATGACTTTTTGGGTAAAGGGTTTATTTACCATGGTAAAAAAATATTAACCAAAAATTTTGGAGTTCAGGCAATATGGTAGCGTACCATATTGACTATTACAAGCAAACGCACCAATTGTGCTTTCGACCTTAACAACTCATAAGCATGACATACCATACTCATGGAAATTATAGACTCCTAGACGAACACAAATGAAAATTAAACAGATCAGTTCCTGAACGTCTAGGAAACAAGGCTCTAACTTGCTTTAGTTACATGAAAAGAATCACGAGGCAAGTTCCAATCTTCTATCAACCGATCCACTCTTACCGTCTTTTTAAATCTGAATGCGATAAGCTTGAGGCGAATGGTTTCCAAAATAATCCCAATCACTTGATCATTGGTCCTCTTAATGTTCTTGAAAAGTCTTGCATTACGCTCTTGCCATATGAAATAAGAGGAAGCCGCGAATATGAGTTTACCTAGCACACTATTGACCGAATTCTTCCTTGCAATAGGGAGCAGCCATTGCATGATGCCTTCCAACGACCTAGGAACTAGGGGTGTCATAAATCTCGACCAGACCCGGACCCGACCCAGACCCGAACCCGAATAATGATAGTCGGGTCGGGTTACTCGGGTCCAAAATCTAACACGGGTCAATCGGGTCAACACGATTAACCCGAGTACAAACTAGGGTCGGGTATCGGGTTCAAAAAACTTTGATATTCGGGTTCGGGTCAACCCGACTAACCCGAGTTTTTTTTTTTTTTTTTTTTAACTGCACTCAATCTATATTTATTAAAGGCCCAGGTAATTAGTCTATTCCATGTACTTGGCCCAATTTTATTCAAGTTTGATATAAAAAATAGGGGTGTGCACAATTCGGTTTGGGTCGGTTTTTGGCTAAAACCGAAACCGAACCGTCATGTTCGGTTTTTATAGAACCTGAAACCAAAACCGTTCGGTTTCTAGCGGTTCGGTTTTTTCGGTTTATTATCGGTTTCGGTTCGGTTTTTAAGTTTTTTCGGTTTCTAACTGTTTATATTTTGGCATGACAAATTTATACCAACAAACTTGTATTACATAGAAATTTGGTTATTCTTATTTACTTTTTTTGATCAATCTAAGCATAATAATGTTTATTTCATAATTCTATAATTACACACATGCAAGTGAACATGCATATAGTGTGATCATCGTCGTATATTTATTGATATATATTCTCCAGTAAACACGCGACACGTCAAACACGCATATAAACATAAACATTAAGATAAATATATTACAAATCTACCCACAAAACGAATATTAATTTATAAATTTGATTTATTTAGTTATTTATTCATATTATAATAATTATATATTATTATATAATAAAATCGGTTCGGTTCGGTTTTTACGGTTTGGTTTTTGGACGAAAACCGAAACTGAACCGTATTTTTCGGTTTTTGAAAAATTAAAAACCGAACCATCGGTTTTTAGCTTCGGTCGGTTTTTTTGGTTCGGTTTTTTCGGTTTTGTTTGCTCACCCCTAATAAAAAATATAGTTACATTAGTACACTACACTTAGAAAAGAAAGCTTATGTTTGAACCACAGGTGATGCTGCAAGTTCAGTGTGACAGAGTAATTTTTGTGTCTGCAACACATGAGTCTGTTATATCTACTGTGAGTAGTCAGGTTATACGTTTGGTAATATGTACTAATATGAGTGTTTGGTAATATGTATTATAATACATATGTCTCTAATCTTGGGGTCTTGATGAGTGATGGCATGTCCTACTTGTTATACGATTGGCATTTATAATCATGTGTCATTCCTATGGTTTCTATATGGCCTACTTTGTTATAAATTTGCAACAAGCCTACTGGTAACAAACATCGTTTAAGATTTGAACTACTAAATTTAAGAAATTAAATTTTGGGATTATATAAATGGCATAGACCCGAACCCGGGTTGACCCGACCAGACTTGACCCGACCCGATTTGACCCGAACCCGACCAACCCGAGTTCAAATAGGGTCGGGTTCGGGTATGTTATTTTTAGTCTTGACCCGACTTCGACCCGACCCGAATGACCCGAACCCGACCAACCCGACCCGATTAACACCCCTACTAGGAACAGAAGTAAAGCCACATTTATCAACCACTAAAGCCCACACCTGAGATGCAAACGGGCGCTCAAAAAATAAATGGTCGTGTGAGTCTGATTCTATATCGCATAAAGGACATTGAAATAGGTTTAAGTTGGCATCTCCTACATCCCATTGTCTCAATAAGTCTTGCGTTTTGAGCTTCCTTTGCAATACAAGCCAAAGGTGAAACGCATGTCTTGGAATGCAATGAGGGAACCAAACAACATTCGTCCAAGTAACAAGAGCTCTTCTTGGACGGATATCTTCCCAAACCACACCAACTGAAAAATCTTTTAAACCACCTAAATTATCCCTCCAATACAATGTGTCTTTCGAACCAAGGAGAATAGGAGGAACATTAAGATTATACACAATGGGATAACGAACAGCCCATTCAATAGGCCACAACCATGACCCATTTTGAATAACATCCACAACCTTTTCAGTTGTGTTAGAACCAGCCCGGAAATTTTCACGAACTGAAATAGAATCCCTTAAAGGACAACGAGCACACCATCTATCAAACCAAACTGAGGTTGTCGTCCCATCACCAATTCGATACCAAAAATGAGAACGTACCTTGGGTCGAACTTGAAGGAGCTTACGCCAACTCCATGTCATACTTCCTCTAAAAGGAACATCCCAGAAACTCCTACCTCTCAACTTATGCGTGTGAATCCATTTAACCCAAAGAGATTCCTTTAGGGTTAAAATGCTCCAAATGTGAGAAGTAATAAGAGCAATGTTGAAATCTTCAAGCCTTCGAATACCTAAACCACCTTCATTTTTCGGAAGGCAAATAGAATCCCAAGAAACCTTGGCTTTACCACGACGCATGTCCCCTTGACACCAAAGAAAACCCCTCATAAGATGCTCGAGATCCATAAGAATATGGGAGGGTAAAATAAACACCAATGACCAATACACATGCATAGATGACAAGACCGATTGAACAAGTTGTAATCTTCCCGCAAAAGAGAGAAACTTGTTCTTCCAATCACCAATCCTATTTTGAACCTTCTCTACAAGCTCCTTACAATCACGATACACCAAGCGAGTTGTAATTGAAGGAACTCCAAGATATTTAACAGGAAGCGTACCTTCTTAAAATGGAAGAACACTAAGAATAGCAAGCTTCATATGATTCAAAACATTACAAACGTAGGTCGTGCTCTTAGGAAGACTAGGAACCAGACCTGACACCATCTTAAATTCATCAAGCGCTTCCATATTAACACGAGCCGAATTCACATCACCATGAGCAAACAAAAATAAATCATTAGCAAAACACAAATTGATGAAATTCAAATTCGAGCAATGATGGTGATATATAAAGTCCTCCGAATTCTGGACCTTTCTTTTGATAATAAGAGTAAGAATCTCCATAACGAGAGTAAACAGATACGGAGATAAAGGATCCCCTTGCCTTAACCCCCTTTTACCCTTGAAATACCCATGTAAAGATCCATTAATACTTAAAGAGAATGAAGTGGACGTAACACATTCCATAATCCAAGTAATCATCATAGAGTGAAAGCCAAATCCCATTAAAATCATCCTCAGAATGCCCCAATCAACCGTATCATAAGCTTTTTGAATGTCAACTTTAAAAGCACAATGGGGAGGACCTCTATCCAAGTGATAATTATGCATAAGCTCTTGAGTTAGAAGAATATTATCCGAAATACGCCTACCCGGCACAAAAGCCGATTGATTTATGCTAACCAATGAAGAAAGACTATCCTTGATAATATTAGCAATAATCTTACTAATGCATTTAAAAATCACGTTACAACAAGAAATAGGACGATAATCATTAATACGAGTGGGAGATGATACCTTCGGAGTAAGAGCAATGACGGTGTGATTAACTTCTTTAAGAAGTTTACCACTATCGAAAAATTCGTGAACCGCATTAATAACCTCTCGACCAACAATATCCCAAGCTCCTTTAAAAAAAGCAGCTGAGAACCCATCTGGACCCGGGGATTTGTCATCACTTATAGAAAACAAAGCGGACTTCACTTCATTATCTGAAACACTATGCACCATGTTTTGAGCTTGTTCGCTTGATAGTCTCTTCAAAAACAGCCCAGTAGTATCAAGGGAAATCGTAGGACCAGTATTACCTAAAAAGTGAATATAATGTGAAACAAATGCAGAACTAACATTGCCACCATCATTAATCACCCCATTTGAATCAACAATAACATCAATGCGACTCCTAGTAACTCTACTCTTGACTGCTTTGTGAAAGTAAGCCGAGTTAGAGTCTCCCACCCGAAGCCATTCGATCTTGGCTTTCTGCTTTAGAAAACGTTCCTCTTCAATCAATGCATCATGAAAAGCTCTTAAATAGAATGCTTCTTCTTCCCGAAGCATAGTATTAGATGGATCAATATCTATAGCTTTCTGAACTCCATCCAATTCAAACCGAAGAGACTTTACCCTTTCTGGATCAATATCTATAGAGTCTCCCACCCGAAGCCATTCGATCTTGGCTTTCTGCTTTAGAAAACGTTCCTCTTCAATCAATGCATCATGAAAAGCTCTTAAATAGAATGCTTCTTCTTCCCGAAGCATAGTATTAGATGGATCAATATCTATAGCTTTCTGAACTCCATCCAATTCAAACCGAAGAGACTTTACCCTTTCATGAATATTACCACGTTCATAAAGCAATTTTCTCAATGGTTTTTTCAAAGACTTCAGCTTCTTAACAAGATGAAATATATTACATCCCACGACCTCAAAATTCCAAGCTTGAGCCACCACCTGTTTGAAATTATCATTATGCACAAGAAGATTCGAAAATTTAAATGGTTTAGGTTTAAATTTCGAACTCTTAGGAATACGTAAAATAGCAGGAGCATGATCCGAGATTCGGTACGGTTGGAACAAAGCATTAGCTCCAACAAAGATATCACAAAAATCAAGGTTACCCATAATACGATCAATTTTCTTCAATATCCCATGGTCCCCTTTCGGCTTTTGGTTCCATGTAAAATGTAGACCAGACTTATTAACGTCCGAAACTTCAATATTTTCAACACATTCTTTAAAT
This sequence comes from Artemisia argyi, assembly GCA_030686995.1. Lineage (NCBI taxonomy): Eukaryota > Viridiplantae > Streptophyta > Magnoliopsida > Asterales > Asteraceae > Artemisia > Artemisia argyi. The sequence goes on from JARVZY010005994.1 coordinate 26,869, forward strand.
TCCCGCATGGATATATCAATAATTGACGTACCACAAGCCTTATCTTCCAAGTTAAGCGCATAATTAAAGTCACCTATTAAACACCATGGCTTACCTCGCGTAAAAACCTTATGCACATGTAAATTCTGCCATAAAACACGTCGATGAGTGTGACGATTATGAGCATAAATAAACAAACAAAACAACATCTTTTGATCAGCTTTGAACAAAATTTGAGTATGCATAACTTGGTCAATTTGGGAGATAATCATTACATCAACATCATCCGGATTCCAACCAAGAATTATCCTCGAACCTTTGTTACATAAGTTACCATTCGAAGTCCAATTCCACTTCCAGAAAACCCGAGAACATAGCTTGTCTAGACGAGAATTAGAAACATGAGATTCTAAGATCGCACATATAGACAAACGATTCTCCAAAATAACCTCCCGAACCTCATTTTGTTTAGGGGATTGGTTCATTCCCCTAATGTTCCATGAGGCAACACTATACATCTAAATGATCATCAACGGGAGTGCTTGCCCTCTCATTAAAAACATTCTCCACTTCATCACTATCACTCTCATGATACGCACTTGATTCAGCCACGCCTTTCAATCCAGCATTCTCCTCCAAATCAACCTGGTCAAATACATTGTGAGTGCTTTTCAGAGCTTCAAACGAGTTTTTAAGATCAACTAAATTAACACTTTTTGACTTTGAGGCCCCATTGTCATTAGCCTTAGTTGATTTTTGGACCGGCCTATAATAGTAATTTGCTTTCTGCTTATTAAGTCGAACCCCATCAATGTTTCTAGTAGTAGAACGCGGACCAGTTTTACCCTTTCCTCCCTTACGCATCACCGTAGAAAAACCTTCCTCATTGTCAACATGTTTGTCATT
>JARVZY010005995.1:0-27747 GCA_030686995.1 Artemisia argyi
TTCTTGATTCGTTATATTTAGTTATATTAAAGGAGGAAATTTCAACCTATTTACTTTTACGGATGGGCTGATCAGTATGCTTCAGAGCTATCAATTGAAAATCCATTTGAAGTTAACTTTAAAGGTAAATGTTTTAGAGCATAATACTTTTTTAAAAATGGGCTAAACGTTGTTGGTGGGTTAACCCAACTTAGACCAGCACAAATAATTACTTTACCTAGACTATTTTCATCTGTCAACCAACCCGCCATCTTGCTACTTTTAAGTAATTTTGCATACAATCGATCCTAGAACCAATTTCTGTTTATGTTTGCAGCAAACAAACTTGCAGTGGATGCTAATTTTGTGTACGCAATGAATGGACAAATGGCAACACTTTTGTCACGAAACCGGCCAACGCATTTGCATTCACAAATGAAAACTGCACAAGAATGGCACTGAATTTGCAATGGGGAGGGGCCAAAGTCAAAGCGAATTAGTGATCTTTACTCAAGTGCCGGAGGTCTCGTTGGAAGCAATCTCTCTACTCCCGGGTTTATCCTAGGGGAGGGGTAGGATCTGTATACATTATACCTCCCCCATACCCTGCCCTGGCGGGATTGGGTTTGTTGTTGTTGTTGTTGTACTTTAGCCGACTCAAGGAGCTATCAAACAACCAACAGATGGGCCCACGTATAAGGTTTATGGTTCGTGATGTTATCAATTTGAGATCGAACAACTAGATTCCAATGTTGGAAAAGGTAATATTATCAGGGAAATTCATTAAAGTAATCTAATCATATGAGTTTATACCAAAATATCCCTCGATCTCATAATAATTTTGCTGTCCCATCAAGTCTGCAAAGTACCTTGCAATGTAAAAACTAATGTATATTTCCGCAACTTATGAGTACTAAGTTTTGTGGGATTATCTTATATTCATATTTTGTGGAATTAGTTTTCTTATATATCTTTCAAGGCATTTTACTCACTCCACCAAGGGCTGCTAACAAAAACAAAACAAAAAAAAGTGTTATCTATATGATTTTAAGTGTGCATGCATGTAATCTGTTAAATGGTAAAGGTGGAGACTAGGTGTTGTGGAGCGTTTTGTGAATAAGAAAAAAACATGTAAGTGTGGGTCATTCGAATCAAGTGATAGGCGTAGGGTCTATGTGGTTGCATTAAATTATATGTATGAATGTGTGCATATATGTGTGATATCGTCTAATATACTTGGCTCGTTAAATATGTTGGTGCATGTTGAGATGTGTCATGTGTGAGTATTTTGTGGTGCGGTCGAAAGAGTTAAAACATTGACTTAATTGTGATTAAAATATGAGGTCGGAATACGTAAATAGGAGTTAAGCATAACGATGTCGGGTATTAAATCTTGGATCGTCACGGCATAAATTTTAATATCGTAGGTACGTTACTAAATTATATAAAACTATAATGACGGGGTCTAAAATTATTATCTTAATATTAATTTATTTAAAATTAACTTTAAAATGATTTTATTTGACTTTTAATATTTAATTTTGATAATTTATATTTTAGACCCTAAACTTATAATATTGACATTTTAAAACCTAAGCTATTATATCGGTCATTTTAACTCTTAAATATTATTAATTGTCAAACATAACCTTAGAGTATTAAATTACTATTTCGGGGAACTTACTAAATACGAAAACTTGCTAATTCAGGAAACTTGCTAAAATGAAAAGTTTCTAAAAAATGAAAAGAAACCTAAAAGGAGTAATCTGATTTAAAATGAGCTTATGAATAATAAAGACAACCATTAATTCATGTAGATTCGCTGAAGACGGAGTAACTCCCTATCCTTGTGTTTCTGATATGGTTTCTTCTGCGGTTTAAGGTACAGATATTCCGCCTTTTGTAAAGGCCATCCTTCTCTCTTTTGTTTAATGTTTCGATTATGATCCCTTCAGTTAAGCCATTGCTATGTTCCCTTTGTTTGATTCGTGTTTGTTGATACTTGATATTGATATGAGCTTGATATTCGTTTGCATGCTATATTTCTTTTCTATAGCATTCTTGATTCTATGCCCATTATGTGTTACTTGTATATGATTTGATTAATTTGTAGCCAGTCATGGGGAGTCCATGGCCTTGCCACTGATGCACCAGTGGTATTGACACTATTTGTGGAGGTGAATTTTTGTCCACAGCGTTCCCTTTAAGCTAGCTATTCAGGCCTATATTTATTATTGTATATGTTTACTTAGCCTAGAGCTTTGTGCATATATATCTGTTTTGCAGGGGGCGTATGGATGCATCCTAGGTACTCAGTTTAGTATTATTTGGTGAATGTTTTGGTGTGTGTGCAATACACCCCTTTCACATTTAGTACAATGGAGGTCATGACTCCTATGTACAATTAGTATATATATGGTTGGGCATTCCTAGTTGTTCTACTTCTCTATGATTCTTACTATCTTGTCATCTCTAATGTGATTAATTTATGCTTGCTTTATTTCTTTTGCTTACACTTATGACTCATTTCTCTTCTTTGAGTGTTTGATATCCATTATCCGTATTTCCTTTGATCATATTCTATGTTTCCATATTCTTGATTTCTATCTCAGCAGGTTCGCTTGGACTTATGTCGTATTTTCCTTTTGTTATTAGTTTCATTTGTTATATCTGTTCACTGGGATTTTTAAGCTCAGCCGCATTTCTTTTCCTTCGGCAGGTTTTAGAAGGAGGCTGGGTTGAGGGAAGAGTGCTTAGGAGCTCTTAGTGGACTAAATTGTTGATACCCTTCCATGGATTAGAGTTTTAACTTAGAGTTTTCCTTTTGGTTCTTAGCTTGTTATTAGTTTTGGAAGTTGTAATGTTTAGAATTAGTCCTTTATCTTTTCATTAGAACTGATTTGTAACCCTTGTATTAGTAATGTATTTCCGTTTACTTGTGTTCTGATTTGACTCCAAAATGTTATACTTTAGCCCTTTTCGGGTTGGGGTGTTACAATTTTGGAATCAGAGACAGGTTTGATCGGCGGATTCAAAACCCGTAGAGCTTAGGCTATGACCTATGAGTATTAGGCCCACTTGGTTTTGCACCAAAGGAGTTATGAAACAACCTTTGAGAACTTACTTTAGGATTTTCCATTCTGAAACTTAAGTTATGACCGGTGAGGATTGGGTAGACTATAGGGCATTTGTATAAGTATCCTTGCTTCCACATCACTCCGATTCGTGCTTTGCTTTTAGCCTTTTAAGAATTTCTCCTCCCGGAGATTTGAAACTCATTATTTTGCACAACATGAGATTAGTGATCAAGTAAGTTTAGAATAAGCAGAGAATGATACGGTAATTTTTGACACTACATAAGCTTCATCCTCTTTTGATTTCAACATTTGTATCATTGTATAACCCTTTAGATGTCTCTTCAATCATTCTGAAAATTTCTATGATCATGATGTTTTTGACACATTTTGTGTAATCTCTTGCTTTCGATAAGCATATTTAAGTTTTTTCCCGACACTGCTCAATTTTTTTTTTTGCCTTATCCATTCTATTCCTATGGGAAATCTTGTGGTGATTAACCACGAGAATAGGAATTTCTCCCTCATTTGTGAATGATAAGATTCGCTATGTTGATCTTTCTTTCCTTGGAAAGTTAACTTCGATGTTATTTTGGTATGGATTAGTTGACCGGGGCATCAAGATCCTAACTACTGTCATACTATGTCTCACCTTTGGCATTTGAACCACTCTGATTTATTTTTACCATGATTCCTGATTGTTAAACTTTTGTTATCCTTACCACCCTGGAAACTCGTGCGTTACTTTCGCAGTTGTGAAGTTTTCCTAGCATCTATTCTTGTTTCCATGGGATGATTCTCACTTGAGAGTCAATTGGCAATCCAAAATTTTCCGATGTAATCCCTAAATGAAACACCAAGATTTACAACAGGTTATGAATTTGCTTTGACCTAGCACTGAGAGATTGTTTAGTCACGACTCGAGGTTGAATATGATTTCCATAAAGGCATGTTTATATGATGCAAGTATTATGACGCCTGGCCAATGTAATAATAATTACATCATATAACTTGAATTTATGGGGATCATGGGATATCTTTGAGAAGTACCCGAGAACACTAAAAGTTTGATGAGACAAAACCCTATCCGTATAAGAACGATGTTTTGCTTGATTTTGAAACTCCATATTGAACAACACCAGCCAAATTGAGAGAACTGGAGGAGTGGCAACCAAAAGCTATGAAATGGTTTGTTTGTCTCAGTGTATCTCTTTGGAGTGCTTCAGTTTCATTCGCAATGAAGACGGATGAGAGCAGGAGACTTGTATGAACTTCTGAAATCTGAACTGTATTTCTGTTAGAAACCATTATTCCCTACCTTGAATCGACGATGTATCTGATCAATTTTAGTACGCGGATTTTTCCTTTAGATGGATTTATGGCTTGAAGTATTCTTAGAATTTCCTTTCGTATTCGTAACGGCCTCTATGATTATTAATGGTGCTTATAGTATTAGCGGATGCTTTGACAATTTTATGGACGTGGTGAATCCTGTTTTCGTGAGTACTTAGGCAAAGTTGTCATAGTATGACATCTTAGTACATTTAGAGACGAAGAAGAAACATGAGAATCATTTTTGTATTATGTGGAAATATGAGGATCATTTGTATATTCTGGAAGCATGATATTGGTTGGAAGATGTTCACGACCTACGTTACCGTTGATGAATTGTATGAGTAAAAAAGAAAAGCTTAGTTTGGATGAGAACAGAGTTTTGAAAAGCTGTAATAGAAATTAGCTTCAACTTTCATACTTTCAGGTAGTACCAATTTCGGGACGTTTCAAGAAGAGACTTGGTTATGCCATTATGCAGCACGGGAAGGTTATTGCTTGTGCATCAAGAAAATTAGAACCGTTTGAGGAGAATTATTCAATGCATGACTTGGAATTGGTGGCAGTGTGGTTGCTCTTAAGATTGGAAGACATATCTTACAAGGTAAATTTGGTGGCAAATGCATTTAGGAAGAAATTTGAAGTTTCGGTGTGTCTTTGAGATTGAGCTTAAGAAAATCAAGACTTAGAACTCAGGGAAGTTGAGTCGTGGCAAACATGAAGGTTGAATCCAATTACAAATTTTAGAAGCTCAGGAACAAGATGGCGAACTATGATTTGTGTTAGAAGACTTGAGAGAAGTTGTTATGATTGAGGCATAGTTTTACTTTCTCTATCCCCCTTAGTTGTACTAAGATGTATAAGGGATCTAAGCAGAATTTTCAGATGGAATAGCATGAAACTGGTTGTGATCACATTAGTGACGATGTGCTAAGTATGTTAACAAGACAAGATTGAACTTCAGCATGTAAGGGAGTTCCTTTAACTTATGGACTTTCCGACTTAAAAGTAGGATTGGAAATTTTCATGAACCTGGTAACGAAATCTCCACTCTCACTTAAAAAGAATGACATAATTTGAGTTATGGTAGAGTTAGTTAGCTCACTTTTGCCTCTTAGAATGCGTATTCGGTTAGCAAGTTGGCATAAATCCTACGGTAGAAGATTTCTCAATTACTTATCGCACCTGTAGTGATCGTGTCAGAGATTTGCGTTGCTACCACACAATACCAAGGAGAAGCACTGAGGGCTTGAGGGACCAGACTCAAGTATAGGAATGCTATTCACCGACAGACTGATGGATAAATAGAACAACTATTCGAACTTGGAAGAAGTGTTGAGCAGGAAGTTGACAGGTGTGTGGTCTGATTGTGTTTGCTCATTAAGATCGATGGCATACAAGTGACAAAGTTTGTCCTTTCAGATAGTGTATGAACGAAAATGTAGAACACCTGCGGTTGAATTAAGTCGAGAAGCCGCTCATTGAATGTTTGGAGTTGATTACAATGACTGATGGATTTGTTGACATTATGGAAGAGGGAGTTTGAAAGTTTAGACACGAATATGTGTGTCCTGTATGATGTTTCCATACAGAAGAGTTAGACGTGTTGGCATTAAGGAAGCTTTGGTTCATGATACATTATTCCTTAGATTCATTCTATCCGTGCGGTGATCCTACCTATCCCATTTTTTTTCATTCTGATACGATTCGATACTCCGGTATGTGCTTAGTTAATCGTCAGTACGAATAGGATTCCAACCTCTTTACGAAACTCTAGTTATGTCTGATAATTCGATATATGCTTCTCTGATTTGTAACAAATCTCGTAGTTCGTTCAGAACCTGATTAGATTCGTGAAGTTTTCTACCAGCTAGCATCACTTCTGTATTTATTCCATATTCATCTGATGTTCCTGTATCTCTTGTGAGATTACGACTATCATCTGTTTCATGTTCATGTCACATTCGTTGGATCAGATTCGTTATGATTTGTATTTTGATGGAAAGCTTGGGGCTATCCTATTTTGTTTGGATCGAGTCATGAGAAACTTTTCCCTTCGTTAAAACTCTTTGGAGAAACCATTTCGAGTGAGTAATCGATTTCATTTCAATTCGTAATTTGGTACGTTTTCGTTTAATCATTTCATTTCAATTTCGCGGACGAAATTTTCTTTTTGGAAGGGAAGAGTTGTAAAACCCAAAAATCTGAAAACCTAAAATGGGGTCTAATTTGAAATTTTCTAACGTCAAGGGACTAATTGGTAACTAAATAATTAAACTATATGTAATATGATTATAAGAGTTCACAATACCTAATTAAATCAAAAAATAAAATAAAAAAATCTTATAATATATGATGACTAAATGCATATAAAATAGTATTTTTAGAACATAATTATGAAGCATGTCCAAATTTTGGCTAGAGATCTATATTTTATTTTGTACGCCTCTTTGTGTCAAGATAAACACAAGACTATAACCCGTCATCCACGTAACTGTAACAAACTATCAACCTGTGATGCATGGGAATCGCAACAGGCTTTACCTCTCGAGGGATCTCGAGAAGCTTACAACCCCCACCAGGCAGTGTACCTGATCGTTGTAGTATAGTATAGTGACAAGTACCGGGGGATTGATCGTTCAGCTTGGGAATAGTGTCGCTAGGATTAGAAAGCCTAAATTACTAGTTCTAAAGATGAGGGATGATTATTTTTGTCTTTTTATATTTTTTATGAAAGCAAGTAAAATCTCGGGTTTTGAAAGAGTGGGCGGAATTAGTTGCTATTCAACTAACCCAAAACTAAGAAGCAATCAAAATAAAATACTAAAAATGAAAATAAACTAATTTAAGCTAAGGTTGTGAGCAGTAATTGGAGAAAATGTGTTTACTTAGATTTCCTTACTCCCTAGATATCTTTTACACGTTAATTACTTGTTATAATTGCATGGATGACGGATTGTATTCCTTAATACCATTCATGGGGTGGCATACATAACTCCCCAATTCTATGAGCTCTTATCTCCTCCTACACCATGACCCAGCACAACTATAGGGATTGTAAACAGTGGCTCATGCATTAAATACAACCAATAAAGACCTAGTACGCCTCGGTTCATGTTTCTTAAGACGTTCAAGCATGTTACCATTTGGAGATCTGCCAGTTTTCTTAAGCCTAACATATAAAATCATTCATCCACAACAAGAATAAACAAGTAATCAACACATAATCAATATCTAGGTTTCATTAGATCTAAGCAAACACAAAGGAGATCTAGCCTAGCATAATGGAATTGAGACAAGAACAAGATATAGACAACCAACACATAGACATATTGATTGAATTAGAAGAACACTTATCTCAATTACAATGCAAGCTATCAAGGGTTTGGAACCCTTGAAAAACCTGTAAAAGTTGCACCAAATTCGTCTTTAGGGTTTCTCCAAAACTTCTCTCCTTTTTTAATGTAAAAACTAGAAAACTATATATAGGAAAACTGGGCTGACGGCGTCAAGACAACCATGTGACGCCGTCACTTCGCCGCCAAATACTTCCTCGGACGACCTTGATCTACTTATGACGGCCTGTGTGACGCCGTCACCAACCACGGTATTTTATTCATGATGTCTGACGCCGTCAGGGAATAACTCTTGACGCCGTCACCTAGTGTTTCCAGCATGGAAAATTGATACTTTGTCGTTTTCTTCACTTTTATGCTCCAAAAACGTCCAAAATGGCTTCTTTTCTAGAATTCACTCTCCAAGTACCTAAAATCACAAAAGGAACGATTTAGGGCAATATTTGATCAAATAAAGTCGGATTCGGGCTTAAATGACCCCCTAAAAATGGATCATTTTTCGCCTCATCAACCTGTAAAAGATATATAGGGAGTAATTAAATCTAAGTAAACATAATTTCCCATTTATTGTTCACACCACATTAGTAATTAGCTTTATTTACATTTTGTCATTTTATTTTGATTGTATCTTAGTTATTGGGTTAGTTGATTAGCAACTAATTCCGCCCACTCTTCCAAAACCCGAGATTTTACTTGCTTTTATAAAAATATAAAAATACAAAAAGAATCATCCCTCACCTCTAGACCTAGTTTTTTGGCTTTCTAATCCTAGCGACACTATTCCTGAGTTGAACGATCAATCCCCCGGTACTTGTCACTATACTATACTACAACGATCAGGTACACTGCCTGGTGGGGGTTGTAAGCTTCTCGAGATCCCACGAGAGGTAAAGCCTGGAGCAATTCCCACGCATCAGTAAGTTAGGACTTAGTTGAGTCATAGTGTGAAGGCTTGGATCGGGTGATGATCCAAGTGTGTCTTTGTGTGAAGGCTTGGATTGGGTGAAGATCCAAGTTTGTCTTAGTGTGAAGGCTTGAATCGGGTGAAGGTTCAAGTGAACGGGAGTGCTCGTTCTTGTGAAGGCTTGGATTGTGTGTCGATCTAAGTGGGAAAAAAGTGCTTGTTCGTGTGGCCACATGGGCCTTGGTGTAGATTGGTTCTAGCTAGGATTAGGACTCAACATTCCGCTTAGTGTCGTTAAACTTGGTGTAAGCTTGTGTACGGTTGTTCCACCATAAAGGAGCGTGTTGATTAGTGAAGTAACTCTCGAGTGTGGTACTTGGGGGGTGGAGTAGGACGAAGAGGTGCTTCGTGCCGAACCACTATAAATCATCGTGTCCGGTTTGCGTTTTCTCTTCTCATCTATTTACTTTCTATACTTGCATTATATTTAGGTTTGTGTGGTTTGTTGTGTGCATGCTTGTGACATTAACTAGTTAACTCAAAAACGTAAACATAAGAAAACTTAATCACTCGTAATAAACTGCCCTCTGGTGGGAGTCCCTTATAGAGGGACGGTCCCCAAACATTTATGGGACCGTCTGTGTATATAAAGGGTCGTCCACAGTGCATCTGAAACAAGCTAAATACTTTTGCATCTCGTGTGTTGCTTATTTTATGTGATTGCTCGTGTACTTGCAATTGAGTGATATATATTTGTTATGAGTGACATAACTACTATTCATATTTAGTCACACTTGATCGGGAATTTGATACGAAAGATTTTAAGTTTTAAAGAGGAACTTGTTCACCCCCTCTACGTTTCTACATAAACTTTGTAACCGGGATAAGTAGAGATCCTAAACAAACACATAAAGTAATACTTAGCATTACAATTGATAGGATCCCTTTCCGAAGAACGAACTAATCAAAGCTAGCTGCCACTAATCATTCTAATAGTGTGTTACATTTATCATCAACCGGAATAGTTTGTCGTGATCTATTCCATTGTAAATCTTTGATTCATTTCTAATAAGATTTATACACGTTGAAAAGTACAAATGATGTTATTATGGTTTTGGGTGACTTTGCTAAAATTCTTATTATTAGTAGGAAGATATCGTCGTTTGCTTAAACCACGTGGACTAACATGTGGTGGTGGTGGTGGTGGGTGGCGATGATGGTCGATGGTGGTGGTGGTGAGTGACGGTGGTTGTCGGTAGCGGTGGTGGTCGGTGGTGGTTGGTGGTGGTGGTCATAAATGGCGGTGTTGGTGGAGGTAAGTGGCGGGTTGGTCGGTGGTGGCGGTGGCGAGTAGCAGTGGGTGGCGGCGATGGTGGTTAATGGTGGCGGGGATGATGGGCAGTGGTGGTGGCCGTGAGTTGACAAACGAGAAATTTCAGGGACTAACGAGAAATGCTAACGAGCGTTAACGAAAAAGATAAATTGCGTATATACCCATCCCCCAAAAACTCAAGTGTGTTGACTAACGAGAAATGCTAACGACCATTAGCAGAAAAGGATCAGTCGTACAATTTACGAAAAAATTTGGGACTAAAAACCTGATTTTTGAGAATTTAGGACCAAACGTGCGAATCAGGTAGAGTTTGAAGACAAGCAGTGTAATTTACTTTATATAAAATGTATATTACAGCGAGCCGAAAAACCATGGGAATAATCTACAATTTTAAATTATAGATTTAAAATTATTTAAGCATCAAACTTTTTTTACATACCAAGAAATTAATCTTCACAATCCATCTTTATTTGCTCTAATAGATAATATTAATCTCAACAATTTAAAAAACCCACATTCATAAATTTTTTTTTCAAATATTAATATATTTCAAAACGTTAATCGTTAAACGAAAAAAATATACTGTTACGACGAGCATTTAATTATCTTTTTATAGATAGGCACTTTGATATACTTTCGACAAATTTTTTTTCTTCGTGTTTTTCATGTTTTTTTTTTTTTTTTTTTTTTCGTTACTGAAATTTTCGTGAAAAAATCATATGTGATTTAACACTAATATTACATGTGATATTACATATCATATATGATATATCACATGTGATTTTTTTCATGCAAATTTCAATAACGAAAAAAAAACATGAAAAAAATGAATTTTTTTGTCGAACGTATATCAAAGTGCACGTGTATTAAAAGATAATTAAATGCTCGTCGCGATAGTGTAATTATTTTCGCTTAACTATTAACTTTTTAAAAGATATTTAAACAATAAAAAAATATGTGAAATATTAAAATGTTTTTATTCTTAATTATTGATTTCTTATTAGATAAAACGTGTAGCTCTCCTCTAAATTATATACGTGGATTACGAGATGCAAAATTTTGACTAAATGATCTAGCAAATTATTTATAGAATAAAAATATCAGATTTGATATTTTGGATTTAAATAATTAGCATCGGAAACAACGTTGTTTATCGTTGTTGTAGAAACACGTTTAGGTACGGGACTTGCTAAAGCCACTCTTGACAGTTGCCAATGTTGAAAGAAGTGACTTTCTTGACTACCTTTCCTTCTTCATCATTTTAATATTTTATTTGATACTACTACTTTTTTTTTTCCTTCTTCATCATTCACTTATTTTTCACTTATTTTTGAAGTAAATTTCACCGTTGGTCCTTAAAGTTATGCAAAATTTTATATGACATCCAAAAATACAAATTATTGTCTTTTTTAGTCCACGATTTCAAAAATATTGCTTTAATATTACACTTATTAAAGCACTTTTTTCTTGTATTAATCGCGATAATTTATACCCACCATTACACTTAGTCACGCACACATGGAGTTAAAAGTAATATCAGAAAGATACTACTTCCTCTATCTCATATTTAGTGTCCACATTGCTATTTTGAAATGTCCCATTTGAAGGTTTTTTTTTTTTTTTTTTTTTTTTTTTTTTTTATTATTATTATTATTTTTTTATTTTATTATTATTATTATTATTTTTTTAACTAATGAAAATAGACATTAGTGGATAGATATGATTATTTGATTAATGGCATATAATTAGTAGGATTTTTAACATTTTTATGAATTATTAAAGTGAACACTTATTATGAAACGAGAACGTAATATATTATTGCTTCGTTAAATTTAGCATTCAAAATAACAAAAAGTATAGATGATATATAAAATATTAAATGTAAAATATGTTTTTATATTGGAGACTTGGAATAATGACTAGATACTCCCTCCGTCGTAAACTAATAGTTTTTTTTTTTTTTAGATGTTCTAACTTAATTGTCCACAACTAAAAGTAGATATTGAAGTTTAATCTAGTTTACCATATTACCTTTCGTTAACATTAATATTACAAACTTTAAAAAATACACTAATTAATTAGTTAAGGGTAAAACTGTCATTCTGCAAAAAATAAGAGAGATAAAACAGTAATAATTATGTTTTTCCTAAATTGTGTGATTTTTTGTCTGGAAAAAATAATTTTAGGTCGGAGAGAGTATTAATTAAGGGAAATTATTTGCACGTATGAGATTTGATTTGCACACTCTTATGTACAATTAAGGGAGAATATATAAACATTATAAGAAATTAATGCACAAGTTAGACTGTCCAAATCAAAAAGTTGGTTGTCCAGATCATTTCTCATTAATGAAACATGGCCAAGACTTATGTATATGTTGAAAATATTTTATCATTTATTTTGAATGTAAATAAAAAAGAGGCAAATGATTAAAAAAAAAAATGCAACGAATTTTACACTTTTTGTTATTGTGTGTAGCAATTTTTTTTTTTTTTTTTTTTTTTTTTTTTTTTAATTGTGTGTACGTAACTTTCAAATTCGATCATTGTGTGTATTTTGTGATCATTTTACCTTTAATTTTTTTCAAAATTTGAAGGGTAAAATGTCATTTACATGGCAGAATATTCACAAAATACACATAATAATCGAAATTTAAAAGTTCGATACACACAACAAGAAAAAAAAATAATTGCCTATACACAATCACAAAAAATGCCAAATTCAATGACTTTTTTTTCATTTGCCCTAAAAAAAATCTATCAATCAAAAGTGCAAAATGAAATTGTAGAGTGTATTTAGCCTAAGCCTATGAGAATTCTTGAAAAATTCATGATTACTATCATAATTTTGGACAACGGGAATTTCACTTCTGTAGTGGAAAATATAGAAAAAACATGTGGCCGTGTCAATTACTCCTCTATGGCTATACATACTTTTCTCTGCAATCGTCAATATATATTTGCAAAAATGTTCAATTCTTATGACTCTTTTATTACCACCAACCCAGTTGTTCAATTAGTTTTTCCTTTCTAGCACCTAAACATGTTCATACTCACCGGGAAACTACCATTCGTGTTCTTGTTTATTTTCCTATATTTAGTAAATACCATCACGTTAGCTCAACCCGATTTCAATTCGTTTGACTGCTTTAACGATGTGGGTAATTATACTAGAAACAGCACGTACCAAAGAAACCTAAACACTACCCTCTCTGTCCTTCCTAACACCAACTCTGGCTTTGGTTTCTTTAACAGTTCCACAGGCCAAGGCAGCGATACAGTCTACTCGGTCGCCCTGTGTCGAGGTGACGCGAATTTAGATGCGTGTCTTAGTTGTCTCAATGATTCAATTGTTAAATTGCGAGATATATGTCCTAATAAAAAGCAAGCAATAGGATACTACGACTTATGTATGCTAAAATACTCAAACCAGACTATAATCAGAAACACTGGTATAAACTACTATGTGTTTTTGTTGAATCCAACAAATGCTTCGGATGTTGATCAGTTCAACGGAGTCTTGTCAAGTTTGTTAAAAAATCTGACAACTAAAGCATCGGCTGGTGGTTCGCTCCTCAAGTTTGCCACAGGGAACACTCCTGGACCAGGTCTTACAACTATCTATGCCCTTGTCCAGTGTCGTCCGGATTTAACGCAGCAGCAGTGCAGTCAGTGCTTAGGAGATGGAATTAGTCAGTTTTCGAATCGGTATAGTGGGAAAATTGGAGGAAGGACTCTCTTACCTTCGTGTAATTTTAGGTATGAGAGTTATCCGTTTTTTAATGAGAGTACTCTTTCTATCCCACCACCACCATCGCCATCACCACGACAACCACCGCCACCAAATGTGCAAGATTTATCACCAGGTACGAACTTAGTATGCTTTACGGGTTATAAGTATGTTATACACAATAAATAACACAATAGATAAATTTCCAATTAGGTAGCCTTTAGTTATTGGTGATGTGCTATGTATCCTTTAGCTTTTTGATATTTTTTTCGTTATTTATCGATGCCCTTAAACAAAGTCATTATTATAATTAATCTTCAAAACATTGAAGCCAACGATCTTAATATGCTCTTTTTAGAAAGAAAAGAAAAAACATGGATCAGTTGCCCTGACAAACAAATAGAAGGCAGGCCCTTGGTGTTATAATATATAGATAGTAAAGTTTTAGATTTTGGTATATTGTTGGTATGTTTGTATAAAGTTTGATATTTTTATATTTTTTAGTTTGGTAATGATAATAAAAGGTAAAAAGTCATGAGTTATGGTGTTCTGAATAATGATACAATGCTAATATGAAGGCTAATGATTTGCACACTCTTCATTTTGATTTGCACACTCCAAACTGTGCTTTGACCAGTTGTACATTTATCATATGCTGCTTATAAAGATTGTATATTGGAGTGTTCTCATCAAAAATCAGAGTGTGCCAATCAACACTCTAATATGAAAGATGTTAGGTTTAATATGTACTCCATAACAATTATTTTTAGTGTTGCCGTGTTGGACTAGGGCTGAGCAAACGGACCGGCCGGACCGGACCGACCGACAAAACCGACCGGACCGAGACCGACCGGACCGGACCGACCACATTCGGTCCGGTCCTCGGTCTAAGCTTTTTGCCAAATTCGGTCTCGGTCCTGTCGGTCCGGTCCGGTCCGGTCCGGACCGACCAAAAACCCGAAAAAACTTGCCTAATTGGACCGGACCGACCGAAGACCGACCGGACCGAGACCGGACCGAGACCGGACCGACCATATTCGGTCCGGTCTCGGTCTATGGTTTTCCGGTTCTCGGTCTTCGGTCCGGTCCGGTCTTGGCCGGTCCGGTCCGGTTTCCGACCGATGATCACCCCTATGTTGGACATGTAAGAACCATGTGCAATTATGATGGCCCAATTGTCTTCAAGTGTTACAGGAAAATTGGTAGTCTTCGCACAATGACATTTAATGCGGTTCGTGGACTAGAAAATAAATCAGGTGGGAGTAGGGGTGTTTATTGATTCGGTTTTCGGTTAATTGGTTTATTCGGTTTGTGTTGTTCGGTTAAAAAAAATTTTTGGGTCATAACCGAAAACCGAACCGAAACGAGAACCGAACCGAAGTTCGGTTTGGTTATGGGTCAAAACCGAAAACCGAAATTTGTACTTGAATTACACTATTTATATTTTTTTTTAATTTAATTATATATATTTTTGGCAAAAAAAATATTTCAAACATAAAAAAGTGTTTTTTATATTAGTATAAAATTTTAATGGACAATTTTTATATATAAAATAATATAAATATATAAAATATATATATATATATATATATATATATATATATATATATATATATATATATATATATATATATATAAATTCGGTTTTCGGTTCAGATAGCCAAACTCATATCCAAACCGAAAACTGAATTTTTAATTCGGTTCAGTTCGGTTTAAACAAATTCGGTTCGATTATATGTTCAGTTTGAGTTTTTTTCGGTTCGATTTTCGGTTTATTTGGTTTATTACCCGAACCATAAACACCCTTAGGTGGGAGTTGTGGACTAGTCAACAGGATTCATATTTTGTTTACTGCATCGCTAAATTATTTTAATTATATCAAGAAAATTTCCTTATCCTAAAATAAAAAAAGGCCTATATCTTTTATATGTGTCTGTCTATTTGTTTCGCCATATATTTTATAAGCTATATTTTTTCGGCATAATTTGAAAATTATGAGTTTACATTAGATCATCTATATCTATACTACAATATAACGCATTTGAGACTATTCTATAATTAGAAAGACTTAAAATTCAGAATTTTTTCTTGCTTATTATGAAAGGATTTCAAAATTAATTGTTTTGAAAGGGTTGGTTAGGAAGTTTGTTAGGAAGCAGGTTGGTTGTTCAAACTAAAATTATTTTGCTTAATTATCTCTACCATCTCTACTTATAAAGTATAAAGACAATTAAATGTGTAACCGAATAACCTAATAACGCAAAATATAGTCACAGGTATCCGCCGCCGCATTGCGCGGGTACCGTTCTAGTTATATAATAATAAGCTTGTAAGTCTCAAAATAAACCAGAAAACTGAGAATTATAAAATATAAACAAAAATGAAATAAGTTTATAAACCACATATAATATCCTAAGTGTAAATTAAGCCTCTGAATGAATAAACATACAGGTAGTCATCTTCAGAGTTGATCACACACTAAGAAAGTCTCACCACTTCCTAAGGCGGAACTCGGTAAGTGAAGTCCTTAAACTTGAAATAAGATGATAGAGTGAGTGAGTAACAACAATAATTCAATGACTTCCCTTGATCTTTTCAACAATTAAAAACATTATGAACTTTGATATTTAGGAAAAATATCTAAATATCTGATATGTTAGGTGGAAACTTTCTTAAGAAGATAAGTAGAGAAACACTTATCCGAGAAAGTCGAAGAAAGTACAAGAGTTGATATAAAATAGTGAACAATTGTCAACAATGTTCCCTAAAGTGAGATTGGACACATTATCATAATAGAAGCATTTAATGTAGTTAGATAGCAGTGTACTTTATAGTTAGATGTTTGACACCTCCCTATTACCACACGGGTAACCACCTTGTATTATTATGCATATAAAAGAGAATGTCTCAAATGAGTAAATGCAATCTATTAGAAATAATATGATACACATTCAAGTGAGCATTTACTCCTCCATAAGAACTAAGTTCTTAAACCCTTTCAGTGTGGTTAGCATAGTTCTTTCTTAAACACTACCTTTGGTTTGTGTTTAAATTAAAAGATAAGATCACCAAATATTCTCATTCAACTTAGACTACTATTCCGCAAATAATCTAAATAAATTATTTAATTCATTTATAATAATAATTTAGACGTTGTAAAATACTTGTGTAAAACTTTCTTACCTGTTTATCTTTGCTAAAGGTTTTAAACGTACTTTGATAAGCTTTGAAGTTGGTTATATAACTTTAGTTAATCTTTGTAACCAACTAAACGGGAACAATAATGTGTGACTGTTAAAAGAACTCTAGTGTTTTAGTGCAAGAAAGACTGATATGATTTCCTATTTTTATCAATATCATAGACTGTTAGACTGAATATTATGTGATAAGACAGAATACTGTACTTCCATTACTGTACTTCCATTTGTGAGTTGTAGATTAGTATCACATCACTAGCATATTCATTGTGATTAGCATAATTTATGGACTCTATCAATTTACCTTAGATAAGTCCTCTTGTATCCCCTATATAACTGATTCTCTTGTAATGTACAGATCAATCAAATACAAGAGAATCTGTTATATATGGGATACAAGAGGACTTATCTTGAGTAAATTGTTGAGTCCATAAATTATGCTAATCACAATGAATGTGCCGGTGATGTGATACTAATCTACAACTCACAAATGGAAGTACAATATTATGTCTTATCACATAATATTCGGTCTAACAAGACAACATCCCTCCAATTAGTGTATAATGCTTTGATGTTTGAACATTCAAATTAAGATGACTATTTTGTGAAATTCTCTTTTTTGCAGGAAAAAATACAAACAAGACACGAATTGTGATAATTATAATTGTTCTTGTAATAGTAAGTGTCGCTATAATAATCACTTCTATTTGTATTTTCATAAGAATGAGGAAAAACAAGCAGCAAACACCAGCGGCAGAAAATACAGAGAGTAAGTTTCACATTTTACATTTATGTTAAAAGGAGCTTCAATACTATGGTACCATCTCAACATAATGGACCACTTGGTGTGGTATAGCATAGTGACATTAGTTGGTCTGTCCAATAACTTCTAAATCTCTCTTTATCGACCAGCTGAAACTATGGATATTGGAACGGCTGAATCTTTGCAATTTAGCTTTAGTGTAGTCAAAGCTGCAACAAATGACTTTGCTGACGACAGTAAGCTCGGACAAGGCGGATTTGGAGCGGTTTACAAGGTATACACATACCGCTCTTGCCATTTATGTGCCAAAGAATGAGAATGTTGATGCAACTTAAATATTTATGTATGTTATAATATGATATTTAGGGTAAACTTGAAGATGGACAAGAGATAGCGGTAAAGAGGCTAGCGAAGGATTCGGGGCAAGGTGACTTAGAATTCAAGAATGAAGTTTTGCTAGTTGCGAAACTTCAACACCGCAATTTAGTCAGGCTTCTGGGTTTCAGCATAGAAGGAAGCGAACGACTACTCATTTACGAGTTCATGCCAAATGCAAGTCTTGATCAGTTTATATTTGGTATGTTACTAAGACCGCCTCTTCTAGAACTCACTTTTCACACCCAATAAAACACATAATCAGTTAATGACATATATACATTAGTAACGTTCTTTCCCAAGTTTACTATTAAGGTACTTGAATTCAACATTTACAATACGTCATAAACATTAAAATTTTGTTTTAATACAATATGTAATGAAACCGACTACTGGCTCGACCACTAAAAAAAGGGCATTGAAAATAGTATATTGGGTTTCCATGTAACTTTAATACTCCGTATATTCTAACATTTTATCCTAATGGGTACAAGCCAACTCATGTAAATTACATATCATCTATAATTTTTTAATATGAAAGTGATGATGAGATTAAAATAATATCTGAACGTTTATAGTAGCATTATACTATATAGTGAAAAGTACGTTATCATTATATCAGTCCTTGACAACGCATCATATAAGTAATAAAATTTTCATCACTTTTTGCCTTGGAAGCTAACGAGTTTGTAAAATTTCAATTACCGGCACTTTTGCGTTAGCAACATATGTTCTTTTTGTACTTTATCTTGTGATTCTAATGGCCTTTGTAGATCCCAGTAAACGTACGCTTCTCGATTGGGAAAAACGCTACAGGATTATCAAAGGCATTGCAAAGGGACTCTTATATCTTCATGAAGATTCTCGTCTAAGGATTATTCATCGGGATATGAAAGCTAGCAATGTTTTGTTGGATGCTCAGATGAACCCTAAAATTGCAGATTTTGGCATGGCAAGATTGTTTAAACCCGAGGAAACTCAAGGAGACACAAATCGAATTGTTGGAACCTAGTAAGTGTAGTTCAATAATTTCATAAGGTGTTGAAATATTTTATTTTCTCTTATACTCAATTAGTGCCTGTGCTCAAACCTTGGGTGTCTTCTTCTTTTATACAGTGGTTATATGGCACCTGAATATGCCATGCACGGGCAATTCTCAGTAAAATCTGATGTATTTAGCTTTGGGGTGTTGGTGTTGGAGATGGTAACAGGTCAAAAGAATAATTGTTTCCGAAATGGAGAGAGCATAGAAGACCTACTCAGCTTTGTAAGTACCCACTAGAAAATCATTTGATCATATATACGTCTTAGCTATAATTTGTTAATTCATAAATTAGTAAACAAATTTAGGGAGAACTACGTAGTGACAAATGTTTCTAAACATTCATACCAAAAAATGGGCATATGAGAAGATTCATATAGGATTGGGATCCTCTCATGTTCAAATGAACATGAGAGGTCATGTTGAGTTTCTAGTGAGGGGAAACTTGACTTTCAATCAAATAAAGATCCCACAATAAATCACTTTTTCCCCTCACAATAAACTTAACATTACCTCTTATGTTCAAATTGAACATGAGAATGTCTCAATTCATTCTTAAAATTGTATACCTATGGCGCTATAAGCTAGGACTAAAAACTCACCACACCTTCAAATATATTACATTAAATATAAGATGATCTCAATCCATTCTTAAAACTGTATACCTAAGAGTTATGACTAAAAAATCCCCACACCTTTAAATATCTTAAAATATAGTTGAATGTCGAAGTTTCAAATTTAAGCATTTTAATCTTGGTATTTTTACTAAAACTTGAAAAATCATTTGTTTTTAGTAAATTTTTATGAAAATATGATAATCTAATAATCTCAATCTTTAGAACTTATGACCTTATCAACTTGAGCATATAACACATTTGATGTTATAAGCCCTAAAAATTGAGCTTATACACTTTTCATTAAGACCATAAACCAAGAAAAATAAGCTAAACCAAACACCGCCTAAGACAATAATGATGGGTCAAAATTTGTGAGAAAGAATTCCTTTGCCAATATAACTTTTATTGTGTTTTCTATATTCTAATCAATAGATTTGTTAATATCTTTTAGGCATGGAAAACATGGCGGAACGGTACACCATTAGATATGATAGATACCACATTGAAGACCGGATCAGGTTCATTGCGCGACACCATTCGATGTATACATATTGGGTTATTATGCGTTCAAGAAAATCCTGTAGATAGGCCAACCATGGCTACAGTTGTTCTTATGCTTAATAGCTTTTCTCTCACGCTTCCACTACCATCAGGGCCTGCATTTTTCATGCATAGCAGCACTAATCCCGAAATGCCACTATTTAGTGATCACACTTCGTCGACTAGTAGTAGTGGTCCCGGAAAGTATAAGCTATCAAAATCAAAATCAAAATCAAGATCGTCTCAGGTTTCGATAAATGATCTTTCAATAACTGAGGTAGTACCTAGATAGTTTTTTCGAAGGCACTCGATATGGTATTTGCTTTTAGAATCTTTATTTACTCGACCATAGAATGTTACCTCCAAACTTAATGATGAAAATTATGTGGTGAACTTGCACACCATGACAATAAGTTTCTACTTGTTCGTGTAGTATTTATTTATGTTAATTAATAATTATGCTTACGTATGGTATGTAAGGGGTGTGATTTGGGTGATGATAATCGTACGTTTGGTTTCTCACATTCGGTAACACTCACATGATGATTAGAGTAGGTGTATGTGTGACTTTGTGTGTGTGTGTGTGTGTGTGTGTGTGTGTGTGTGTGTGAAGATTGATTAGTTTCATGGTGAAATCAAGTTAGTCCATTTCTTGGAAATGGACTTCTATATTTAGGGTTTTGTGTCACCCATGAATATGTTCTAATGGTTTAGGATAATTCATTTGATGGACATCAAAGGGAGGAGATAAGAATAACACGTGAAGTGATATTCTTGGCTCTGTTTAGTGCATGAGATGTTCCATGTATGTACCAGCGAGATGTTCACATAAATGTACATATATGTTAACATGTTAGATTAAATGTTATTGATGTTTAATTACTTATGTTTAACTTATTTGTGCCTAATTGTTGGTTAAATATAAATAATTGTCTACTAGCTGGGTACCCGCACAATGTGGCGGTGGGTACCATGTGACTAAATTTTGTGGCGAGCAAATATTTTTCATTTATATGTTTTTTCTAACAATAACTTTACGTATTTTAATTTTCAGTTAGCTAGCTATTTTAAAATTTAAATTATTACTTTTTTTACAATAAATGTACGGAAATTCATGTCAAAACAACTTTAACTTTTTAACCAGGAACAATGTTTTTCATTCTACAATGTATGATAATTTATTTTCCATTTGTCAATGATTTTTTCGTTTTTCACAATGACTAAAATTAAGCGAGATAACAATAGTAAAGAAAAAAAAAAAAAGAGAAATGTAATGAAAGAAAGTTTATTATTTATTTTGTGTTTTTGAGTTTGAAATTAGGGAAAGGAAAACAAGGAAGGAAACATAAAAGTTTATAAGTATGCCCTTTAAACAAAACATTTGCAACTAATCTATATCGACATTTTAATAAGCAATTTGTGGTAAGTAATATACTTCTTTATCAAAAATATCCTTTTAATCAAATTAACAATTGGCCCAAAAAGCTACTGGTAGAAGTTGTGAATATAGTTGGCCCATGTGCAAACCCAACAAAGCCAAGAAATCATGAAGCCCTAATAATCACTGAATCAAAAGAGAAAAGAATGGGTGCCGTCATTTTAAACTTTAAAGGCAGCTAAAACCTTGAAAAAGCTTGAATAGTTGAATATCATATAAGCTTTCTCATTTCGCCAAACACACAACCTCAGCACCTCAAACACCACTTTACTCTCATTTCATATCAAAATAAAATTCGTCCCTTGTAGCAGCTCAAATAAAAACTAGATAACACAATCCGTCTCATATACCTTTCTACTCTCTCTCTCTCTCTCTCTCTCTCTCTCTCTCTCTCTCTCTACGAACCAAAATCAAATCTTTTCTTTATCCTTCAATCACATAAGCAAAATATAAACTTAACCCCTTTTGATTTCTTACCCCTTCGAGAACCGAGCACCAAACAAATTTTGCTTGATTTCATTTTGCTAAATGGCTTCAAGATCCGAAATAAGGAGCTTAGTTGTTGATATGTTGTTAATCTGAGATAGGTAATAGGACGGGTGGTAGGTCGTTGTAGTTGTGTGTTTGTTGATGTTGTGTATTTGTTGATGTCGTTTAGTTGTTCTTTTCTTTTGCACCAATGAAGATCATTAGACTATTATGTTGTAGATGAACAACTATTCTCCTCGCAAAGAATTTAAACACAAAAAAAAAAAAAAAAAAAAAAAAAAAAAAAAAAAAAACATTTGTGCGTGAGAGATATGAAATTGTTTGCGTGGATTTATATGGGGATTGCGGTTACACATTCTTAATAATCATTAGTGAGTTTTAGCCATTACACGTTTTTAACAATTATCGGATGTTTTTACAATGATAGATTAAATACGTTGACAAATGGAAATGGACTATTTAATTTCCAGACCATTATGAACACCATGTAAATAGCATGTAATTTGAAAAATTCATTTAATTTCCAGGATGTAACTTAGCTTCTAATTTATGTGTTTTTATTGATTATTTATGACATTTAATTTTATTTCTTCAACTTTAATTATGTGTATGATACAAGCTTTGTAAAATAACTTTTTCTATTATAAGTAATTTATTGAATCTGAATTTTTAAGTCTTCTATTAATAGCATGTCCCAAATGTTTTATATAGTAGTACTAGATTAACAACCCGCCCGATGTGCGGGCTAGTTTCGATATATTATTTATATATATTTAAGATATTTGTAATTTAATGATATGTTGTTTAGTAAAGATTGGCATAAACGGAAAAGTTATTCAAATGTAATATGTACTTATAGTTACTATATTAGAGTAAGGATCAAATAAGAAATATAATTAAGATGAGAAGAATGAGAAGAAACCACAACCACAAATATTAGGGTAGTGGCAATGGTGGCGGTTTGACCAACGGTTTGCCTCAAACCGCCGGGGAATACCGCCGCCACCCCAGCGGTTTGGGTGAGCGGTTTGTGCTAGCGGGGAAGAACACTGCTGCGGTTTGGCAAAAACTATCCGTTGGAACCATTAATGAAGTGAACGTTGGGGGTAGTTTGGGAGGTATGAAAAAAGTGACCATTGCCACTAAAAAAGGGTTGGGAGGTATGGAAAAAGTGTGAGTGAGGTGGAATAATATTATTGGTGGGTTGAGAGGTATGGTTTTTTTTTGTAGTGATCACTGCCACTACCCTTAGATGCACCCATAAAACTATATGCATCTCCCTATTATTTCTCTTTCCTTATTTAAAATATGTGGCTACAATTTCTTCTTACTCTTCTCACTAGATCCATACTCTACTATATTAAGTATAAAACCATGGTATTTTGGATATTTGGATACTACTATCATATAGGAATAACTTGAACCAATACAGTGAACTGATATGGCTTAGGCTCAGATGAATAATAGTATGCAAGCCTTTTCTAAGACATATCACTATACATCTGCATATCGTAACTTCCTCAATAAGTCATCCAAAAGAGGAAATCCAGTATTCAAAGGCCTTAAATGCATATACCGCACCATCGATATAAAGAAGATAGCATACAAAGGCCTTAAATGCATACACACACATAACAAATGGCTGCTATGGTATTTATTTCTAAAAATGGTAAAAATTTACTTTTTCGATCCATCATTGACATTCGAATATATTACTGAATGATTCCAGAGAGGTGTTTGTAAAGTCAGAAAAATCGACAACTATCTGACTTCCTATATAGTTGAGTGGTAGAAGAGAACAAAGGCCAAACACCGCAGCAAAACCAACTACTTTCAAACTGCAATAAACGAATAACATTACTACATGAAAACATCAAGAATTAACTTGAATAATAAAGATCAAATAGATGAAATTTATATAAATGGCAAAGTACTGTTTTTCCCCAATACGAACAATAGATTTGAGCTTTGGAAAAACTGCAGTCAAACACGACTGAGAATAAAGTGACATGGACGGACCTTTTGCTATTTCATAGCAATAAAAGAGCACAACTGTATACACATAATAAGATCTCGGCAGTTAGGATAGAACGGATAGAACAAAAACTACACATTACAACTGTATAACCATGGATACACTATACAACAACAAAATTTACTTGGTAACAATAGTTGATCCAAAGTTAACCCAATATTCTATCTGAGCTCTCAGATACCAGCTCTCCACACCACTCAATTATATAAAAAGTAATTTGGTTGTTTTCCACATTATTTTAAACACCTAACTTCAACGAAGAAGAAAATAAATACGAAAGGTGATCAAATACCTAACACAGATTGCACACTGCAACATGATATGTAAAAGATTTGCCATCCATCATCTTTATAGATCCTTTAGAATATTAAGTTTATAGGTTTTGATTTTCAAACTTTATGAGTGATCTTAACTATTTGATGTCTCTAAATATATCATAATAAATTTATTAATCTAAATATGTCAAAGCAAGTAAAAATATAATAATAAGCCTACACTGATTTAGAACATTATCCAACATTTGTTTAGTGAAAATCGACAAAAATGGTAGAGTTTTACATGAAAATCCTTTTCCTTTAAAAAGATAATTGTCAAACACTAAAGCAGACGATCATTAATGACAACTCTAAACAGCATGTCGACGCACCATCGACAATTTTTTGTCTTTTTAAGACACTTTCAGTCATTTGACGTGTTTGTGGTTATGCGGCCTACTGGCCATTAAGTTAGATTCGGCAGATAAGTGGCCTTATGACAACAGGTGAGTACTTGGCGGCCACCATATCCCTTTTCTAAAATTTGTATATTAATTTTAGTTAAATATTGAACTATAAACAATGATTTATTTAAGAAAATGTTTGCAGGCAATCAAGCTTAAGATCATTTTCTCCACCAAAAAACGATAAGTTGTAATGCAAACCTAATTAGACCCATTACTCAACCAACCATCTTGCTACCTAATTTGACCCGTTAACTCTACATGGTCAAAGGTTGCTAACGCACATAATCCACCAAGTGGTTCCTAATGTAAACCCTTTGTGATTGTATGATCCATATTCAAAATTTATGATGTACACTTTATCTGCTCCGAAAATACATATAAAACAACCATTAAGAAAAAAGCAAGGAGCAAGTCATAGACACCTTTAACTGTTTCGGACTTATATTATACGGCGTAAGTATGATGGCAATCTAATTAACATACCTTATTTATATTCAACCTTTGATAACTCATCCAAGATCAGAGCCTCATCAAGTGACACTTACCTACAAAAAGGAGCAGGCTATAATATATTATATAGAAATTGAGAGGGGGTACATATAGGGATTTCATGAGATACCAAAGCGGTGGACAGTAAGCAGAGTTTCGTAGCATAAAGTTTTTGAGATTTTGCGTTGAAATAATTGTTTTAACAACCAATAAGTACTCCTGATTCCATCACTGCAATCAAATCACTAAAACTCGTTAAAAATTGATTGAAATAATAATCAACAGTAATAAATTTTAAGTAAATCCTCTTGTCAATATACCTAAATCGATCACTGAGATTGATATTTATAAGTAAAAACTAAATCAAAAGCTTAATATGAGCTAATTAATAAGTAAGAAATTAAGATATAATGGAATTAAGTTTGATCATATGTAGCGACTCAAAACAAAAAGTACAGTCAGTTTAAAACTTGCGATAACCATATGTATACCTTTGGGGCAACATAGTTATAACTTAATAGCATTGGAAATAACGTGAGCACAATGAATAGATCGAGTAGATATAATGATTAAATGATACCTCAACATCCTTAATGGCAGTAGTGTTTTTTTCATCTACATGAGGCTTTTACTGATAATTTACCAAATATACATGGCGGTACAATATTGGATATTTCCCTAAAAAAAAGAAAAAGAAAAAAAAGTCTAGTAGAGTAACAAAAGGATCATTGGGTCACAGTTAGTCATAATTCACAGCAAATGGATCTTTAGCTATTAGATATTTCATTTATGAGTTATGTTAGTCTAATTCAGGAGAATTTGTAGTGTATCAGTTGCATGAGAAGTAATGTACCTATTTCGACGTGTAAGATGAATGTTTCTTTGGTATCTATACTCACATAAGTTGAAGGACGAATCTCCCAAGCATCATCACTTGCCAAGACTGACCCAAACTACAATGTGGTCCTTCACGTTTCAGATCTTTTCCATGTCCAGAATCCTTTGTTTATGAGTTTCGAACATGAGTTGATAGAAATAATGCAAAACTAAACACTGAAAATCAAATAACACGACACCAAATACCAAAACGGAAGAATTATACCTTTATGTTCATTTTAGCTCGAGAAAGAAGTTTCTGTATCATTTTAATGTCTCGAAAACAATATATAACCACTTTAGGACAAGCAAATCAAATGATACGAAAGAAAGACAAAATATACAACTTACTCTTTTAACCCATCACCTTCGGGCTCCTAGCGCATCGACATAGATAATGATCCTGCCTAGCCCACTCCTACACCAAATGAAGAGTGATTACAGGATAATTCTGCCACATAAAAGTGTGCTTTTATAAATAAAATCTATATAACTGCACATAGAGTTGAGCCTACCGGATTGGAGTAAATAAGGATTTTATCAAACTCCCTCCACTCGACAAAGGCTGCAACAACTTTTGGCATTCCTCTTGCTTTGATGTGGATTTCCAATGCAAGATCATTGTCAACGGCCTGCAAATAAAATTAAAACAGACAAAGTTTTAATAATGGAACATTTACTATAAATAAAAGCAAACTCAAAACTTTTGATATTGTATACCTTCACAAGATCTCCAAACTCCTCACTGCATTCAGCTTGTATGACCCATGGCATAACACTATTGTCTAAACACTATCAATTATCTGGACTAACACCTAACAAAACATACACTTGCAGCTGTGACCATATCAAATATTATGGGTGTTTTTATAGAATATTCTTAAAAACAACCCACAAAAGGTTAATAGTTTTTGGTTTCATTTGAAATAAGAAGAGGGTGAAAATTCGTTTATATTAACCTGTGGAGCTAAGATATACCTGCACAAATCTTCGTCGTTCTTCCAAATCTGCAATACTTTGTTTCAAAAGAGATGCATAAGAGTTTATAATGAACGTGACTCATGGTTACATGCATGCATATTTTCTCATACTTACAATAAATTGAAACATCTCAGTAATTGGCCATAGATTAGAAGGTCTAAAATATCCTTGAATACTAATATGGGTTATGGTTAACACTGTATTCAATTTTTTTTAATATTTGACTATAATTAAGGAAATGATAATCCAGTTTCAAAAAAAATTAATTTTAGCTGTAATTTCAGTAATCCTACTAAAAATAAGGCATTGAAAAAAAATTAGCTGTAATTTCCCTAATCCTACTGAAAATAAAGCATTTTGTCACAGAAATTACGGATAAAAACATTTTTGATTTTTTTTTTTTGAAAGTACACATCAAAAAAATTAAATATGCTTAGTTGATTGTAATTGAAAGCCAGATTTGAAATGATTCATTTT